>JAVQJS010038664.1:0-11886 GCA_036024795.1 Galaxias rostratus
ACTCTATGCTTTAAGATAAGAAACGTTCATCGGGGAGGATGGATAGGGCTTTCTATGTCCCCAACCCAAACCCCATCTAAAAAGACCTATAATGACTGACAACCTACATGTGATGTATACCTTAGTTACTTTTGTATCATTTATATTCTGGTATGGATATTTTGGCTCTGTTCTACGTAGTTGTTGCCTGCCTCGTCATAAGAATTTCTTTGCTCAGAATGATCCTGTATTATACTGTGCATTTGACAAATAAAACACTTGGAACTTTTAACTTTGAACTTTGATCCTTCAGCTCTGCCTCTACTTTGAAGGGTGGGTTCGTCAGGAGGAGCTTCTCAAAGTTTTTCTTTCACCTCCCAATCACCTTGTCAGTTTGTCAACAGTGTCCCATCCTTACTGTACACTTGGATTGATCCCTGCTTTCCCTTTCTGAGGTGTCAGACCATCTCAAGAACCTTTTTGGTGCCGACCAAAAGTTCTTCTCCATGGCTTCTCCTAACTCCTTCCACACTCGCTGCTTTGCCTCTACCATGGCCGAGGCTGCAGTCCTTCGGGCCTATCAGTACCTTGCAACTGCCTCCAGAGTCTTCCGGGATAATATATCCCTGAAGGCCTCCTTCAATCAGACGGCACACCTGACCACTGGTGTCCACCAGGATGTTTGAGGGTTACCACCCCTGAGGCTCCTAAAACCTTGTGCTTAAAGCGCTCCGACTCCTTCAGACATTTACAGTTCACCCGCATTACACATTTGGATTTACCCGGTCTGTCCAGAGCCTTCCCCTGCCACCTAGGCCAACTAACACCCTATAGCAATCAGTTAAAAGCTCTTCCACCATTCCCCATGGTATACCACCATATTTATGTGCAATTTATATTTCTACACTTATAAATCAACGTATACAGTTAAAGATTGTTTTTAATACTGTGCTAAAGACTTCAACCTTGGACGTATACTTATTAGTTGTAATTTTATTACATGCGCTTGTCCCTTTATTTAATGTTTCTTTTACCATTTATCTGCACTGACCACCTTTTGCTGCAACAATGCACATTTCTCAGTCAGTGAGAAAAATAAAGGAATTCTGATTCTTATTCTCACTCAGGAGCCCCATGTAGGGCTCCATCCAGGGTATCCAGGCACTTAAACAGGCGCTTGAGTATCCCCACACCCACCTTGCGCCTCAAACCCTGGGCAACTCCAGAGAAGACTTGAGTCCAACCCCTTTCCAGGACTGAAGTTCCAGAGCCAAGGCTGTGTGTAGTGAAAAGCCCCACCAGGGCCAACTGGTAGTGCTCCTCTTCCCTTACAAGCTACAGCTCCTTAACTCCCAGAGAGGTGACGTTCCTCAAAGCCACTGCAAGCCTGGCCACCCGGTACTTGTTTATGGGTCCCCCACCTGGCTCCAGAAGGGGACCCCAGGCTTCCTCTGGCCCAGGTATCATTTCCTCTTCTTGTGGACTCCAAGAGGTTTATCAAACCATTCTTAGTCAGGGCCCTTGCCAGTGACCAATGTGCCGTGGGAGACCCTACCAGGAATTCAGGATTCAAGACAGCATAACCCCCAGGCTCATAGGGACACACAAACCTCTCCACCATGATAAGGTGACGTTGTACAGAGAGGCTTTAGTGGGGTGCTTTATATTTCTACTTTGTGTTGTTTCTGTAGTATTTTTGCAGCCTTTTAGCCAACAAATTTTGCAACATAAATAACATACCCTGATTTTGCCGGCCAAAGTGAAGATAATATGCACATTTGCATCAAATGCTTTCTAAAGCCTGCTGCAGGGCATATGGGTATATTTATTTTTTAACATAATTGATGATTATTTTCTTTTATTGATCGATTTTTTTCTTAGGAAAAGACATTTTGGTCTAAACACTAGGTACTATAATTCTGTGCATTACTAGAATTGACCAGTGTGCAAGACAATTTGAAAACCAACACGGCGTTCTAATTATGCATATTTAACAGAAAGAAAATCAACAGACACCACCACAGTAAGTCACCCATCATGTAGTTTGGTACTCTACTTTAAGTCCCCGGCTTCCAGACAAATTCCCCAGGCAGACAATTATAGTGGGTTGTCATTATGAAGTTATGTACAGCCACATTTCCAAACATTCCTCTGCATTAAATGCTTCTCTGCAAATTTACTCGACACACTTCATCGCAACCCTGCTTAGGAATCTGACCACCACTCTCCAACATCACAATTATTGTAATAGGTAAGACAAACACAGAGAACCTGTGGGATCTTACAGTAAGCATATGCTTTGTACAAAGAAGACTTCACATACTTCGTCACAAACTCACCAGCTCTCTGCTGCATAAATCCTTGTCATCACTCAGGTGGGTCCTCAAGGCAAGACATGCAGAAAACATCTTGTCACTCAGCTTGAATCTTATGGTAGAGATAGATTGAAATGGCCATAGATTAATAGTGCATAAAGTTGGTCTTGTAGTAAATATATATCTCAAAATATAAAAAAACAAACAAACAAAAAAAACATCACAATGCACATTTCCCCTGTACAAAAACTAGCTCATGTTTATTTTAGCCACAAGGTGCAATCATAAAAATGCATGATAGAAATGTACGATGCGAAATGCTCAGAGAACAGCAAATGGTCTCCTACTCTGATTGTGCCTGTTCCTTCACATGAGCTCTCCAGTCCTCGTCAGCAGCATTAAAGCAATCCCATTTTGGTTTCCTTGGTTCTGACCGACTGGAGAAGACCCTCCATTTTGTGTGTTCACCATTTTCCTCCTCTTCAGAACTGGCGTCCTCAGAAGTGGAGGGCTCGCTGCTAGACATGGGCTTGAACCTGTGGTCCGAAACAAATCCGAAAAAGTCACCTTGTGTTAGTCATCGGTCCAATGACCCAGTGGGTAAAGGTTTGAATCTCACCCTGCAGTAGTGCCCACAAATTTCGGGCTCTTCTGGTTGTTAATAGAGCTACGGTATGCATCTTGTTTCTTCATGATTGACCTAGGAATGTTGGTATTAGTTGGCTGACCTAAAGGAAAGTAAGCAAGTAAGCAAGTGTAACCATTTAAAATAAACTATATGGTCAATATTAAAGGAAAACATTTTATCTCAGATTAATGCAGGGAGGAATTCTAAACAGTACTACAAGGTCATAACTGTTAAGGACACTTAACCCTTTAAATCTATAAAGGCATACATATTGTATATACATATATACAAAAAATGTGGTCAGTTAATGGAATCCACTTAGAGGACAATGCCTGACATACAGTACCTGTCTGTGATCTTTTTATCCTTGTTTAGGGAGCCGTTTGGGCGGTAGGAGACACAGGAAATCATCTATATCTAGCTATATTTAACACCAGACCAGTATTAGCAGTATTCCTACATATGTTTTTTCCACAGAATTGTCCTCGCACAATCACCAATAATTTTGGTCAGTCTTCCATCACAAACTGCAGTGCTGTTCAAATCCCACGTCAAAGGAAGCCTAAGCCTTTCCTATTTTATGTCACACAATCTTGAGCCTCACAAAAAAAAAACAAAGAGAGCAATTGCTTTCTCGACAATTCACAGAACACTTCGACATCATTGTTTAAAACTACAATCTCCTTCTCAAAGTTTTGTCTGTGGATTCACCTACAATGACGCCATGTAAAGCAGATAAAAACATGGCCCGGTTTCACAAACAGGGATTAAGCTAAATCCTAGATAATGAACCTTTTAAATTGAGAATCTCCATTGAAAGTGAGATTTAGTCTAGACCAAGCTTAATCCCTGTATGGGAAACCAAGCCAAAGAGTTTAAGAAGTCTGGGTCTAGAAATAGATAAAGACACGAACAGAGAGAAGTATTATTTATTTGTTTCCACTTTTTGGTTGATGCTGTTTTCAAAAACCTTTGTGAAGAAGTTAACTCCATCCGCTTATTGCATCCACTTCTGCCTCTATCGTACAGGCAACATTGTTCAAAACATTTTAAAGTAAAGTGTTAGACGCATGCATGTGTACATGTGTTTGTGGTCTTACCTATGAATGAATCATCTGATGGACAGTCCGCTGGGCCTCCACGTCTCAGGGCTATGTTGATACAAGACAAGATCCGGGCCATTTGGCTGCTGATGTTGTCAAGGCTGCTGTAGGGCTTTTCAAAGCCTTGACCCTGTTGGCTGTTGCTCTGGTTGAGCAAGGTCTGCTGCTCATTCAGCAGCCTCTGCATCTTCTCTACATAGTGGTCCAGCCCAAGCGCCAGAACCTGGGGGGACTGGGAGGAAGTGGAGAAGTGCCGGATTGTACCATCGCCCACACCTATGCTTCTGGTTTTAGCAGGGTCTGGCAGGTGAGATGGACCGCAGGCCATGTTACGCGTTTTTAATCCCACTAGAACGTTGTCGTTAATGTTGGCCAATCCAACCCCAATGTTACGTGTCATAGGCTTTGCAACAACTTGAAGTGCTTGACTTGAAGTGCTTCCTCCCCACGTTGTGGTGCCAGCAGTGACAGAGCGGGTCTTGGTAATGGCCTGGCTATCCCCAAGCCTGCCTCCCACAGCAACAGTTCTGGTCACGGTATGGGCAGTGTTGGTGTGCTTCTCCTGGGTGATGAGCACTGTGTTGGTGCTAGAATTTGTGTTAAAAGCCTGGCTGGTGTTGGTGAAGCGTGACACAGAGGTAGCTACAGTGTTGGTGCGTTGCGAAGCAGTCTGGGGTGTGGCCATAATCCCCTGATCAACCGCTTGGACTTTATCAGTGGCCACACCTTGAGACACATGCCACTTCATCTCGTTGATGCTTTCCTCCAGTTGTGATTGTGCTCTACCGGTTTCTGAACTCACCATTGTCTCAGCATTGGTTCCCATGTGAACTACTGTCATATGAGTTTCCGTGTCCCGAGAGTGTGTGACCATGCTCCTACCTACGCACTTGCTGCAGCTCTCCACTAGTTCCCTAACCACCCACTGGTTCATCGGCAGGTCAGGGCCAGAGCTCACACTCCTAATATCAGGTTCACAAGAGAGCCCAACACTGAAGGTGTCCATTACTTTTCTCTCCCCAGTGCTAGCGTCCTGCAGGTCACTGTGATTGCCCACACCTAGGCTCCTCGTTTGGACCTTGGTCTCAAAACTCGTTTTATGGGTAATTGGCTGAGCCATGAAGGTCTTGTTTGCCCAAAAACTTGCTCCCGTTACACAAAGCTCCAGCTTTAGCTGGCTCATCTCTGCTAGAAGAGTTAACTCTTTTAACTGGGCCTCCAGCTGGCCGATTCGCTCCTTCTGGATCTCCACAGTCCGCTGCTGGGCTTCCAGCTCTACTTGAGCCGTGATAATTCCGAGATGGGACTCCATCACTCCAATGGCAATACACCGAGTCTCTATTGGTTTAGTCTCTACTGCAATGTCATGTGAAGACTTATATGAAAGAATGCCAACATTTTGGTCAGTTTCCACCCTCACAGACTTGTTCCCCGGGTCATGCTGACTGCTTTGACTCAACCCATGCCACGCTTGTAAACGGCCACCTTTGATGGTCCGTTCCAAGGCCTCTATCTCAGCACTGAGCTGCCTGAACTCTTTCAATCCAGAGGAAGCAACGCTGGGTTCTGCTATTTCCTGCAGCTCCTCTGCACTCTTCTCCACCTCCGCCCCTAAAACAGAGGGTGTCGGCAAGCGATCAGAGCTCCCAGTGCTGAGGGCTCTCTTGCAAAAGAGGTTACCCAGTTCTAGGCTCTGCCTCTGAAAAGCCAGCTGCCTCTTCTCCTCCTGCAACACTGAGATCTTGACCTTCAGGATAGGTATGGTCTTCACCTGCTCCTCTAGGACCTTCAGACGCTGGAGGGCCACCACCATCTGGTCACGTACATGCTGCAGGTGCAGTGGGCTCAGGCTCGTCACTGGGGTGCCCTGGCCGGAACTCTGGGGGCTGAGCCTCAGCGAGCCTACCGACAGCCTGTTCCCATTGTTGTTGCTTATGACAGTTTCCCGACTGGTGAATGAAGACCCAGTGGAGCCAACCCCCCCAAAGCTGGCGAGCCGACGGCGGGGCTGGGGCAGGGGCCCATCAGTCCTCTCTTCCTCCAAACGTCGGCGAGTCTCCATAAGAGTTTTTTCCACCAAAGGGTTATATCTAGGTAAGGTGAAGGACCTTCCAGCTGGAAGAGGCTTCCCTTCCAGCAGTTTCTGACATGTTATAGGACCCTCGCTGCTGGAAAGTGTGGTGACATTGGAAGAGCAGTGGGCTGGAGGCTGAGGTGGTTGACCTCCGGCCGCAGAAAACATACTGGATAACCTAGCGTCGTCACCGTTTGCTGAAAACAAGGATTCTGAGGAAGTACATTGACCTGGGGCAGTGCCACTCAGTGCTTCTGTCTCACTACTGCTGGTCACTCTGGGCCTCTTTCTAAAGCTTAACCTCTTAATGGCGGGTGCTATCGCCGGTGTACTTGAAAAAGTCTAGGTCAATCTCATAACTTGTTACTTTTTCAGGGTAAGAGGCAATGCCTTCAATATTTTTGCTTTTAGAACCTGTAGGCAGACAACAAGAGAAAGGAACAACCTATTTCAGTAAATTTTCTGAAGATGTATTAAACTAAACCTCAACATAAAAAATTAATAGTAATAAATACAAATAAAAAACGTGTCTGACCTTCAACTGATTGACAAAATTATATTCAAATACTGTGACACAAATATTTAAAGTATGCGCCTCAAACATCTTATTTATATGTAATGAATAGTTCCAGAACACAAATGATTAACAAATCAAGTTTCTTAACAACAGTAAATTCAGAGTTAGATGCTATCTTCCCTTACTTATCATTTCTGAAACTATTTCTTCCTGCATGAAAGAAACTGCCGAGGCAGATGTACGAAAGCACCCTCTGAATGTTCATTGGCTGTCCCATGTGGTGTTATTTTTTTTATACGCTGACCAGTCAATAATTACAGTGCTTGACTCTTGCCCAAATGGCCAACCAAATTCTTGGTATTTCACCACTTCTCTGAATTTTCTTTTAACTACTTATTTTAACAGACCATTGAAAAATGTGAAATTATTGTTTATTTTTTTAAAACAGAGAATATAGCATGTAGATGTCAGAATAATCTCTCTCTCTATCTCTCTCTCTCTGTCTCTCTCTCTCTCTATCTCTCTCTCTCTCTCTCTCTGCTTGCATAGAGGAAATATAAGCTGTTAACAGAGCTTCAAAGTACTGGTAAAGTGCAATGTAAAGAGGAATAGATAGGTAGACCTGATGTAAGCAACAACTGAAGTTGTCTGGACACGCCAATTTTTTAGGAAATGTTGCTTTGCTTTGTTCTACATTTTTATGATGGGCTGGACTGAGATGTTGAAGGACACACTGGAGGTTCAAAGACACTTACAAAATATGTTTTTATCTACACAATTATTTACTCCAAACAAATCATGACCTTTTCAAAGTGAAGTTGGCAGATCTACTGACATTTAGCAGACTAGAAAAATAAAGGAAAATGGACATAGCTGAAAAGGATCCTGCATGGGCTCAAAAGTAAAGCACATTCTGAAAACCAAGATGTAGATTAATCTCAGCACAAAGCCATAAAATGTACGCTTTTCCTGCAGAAAGTAATTTATCAAGCATGCCGGAACAGGATAGGGAAATACTATCTTCATAAAAAAAAAAAACTCTGTCCGTGCCGAGAGCGGACATTGAGGGTGTTGGCTCTGAGATTCTCACCGTTAAGCCTTCTGAAGGTGTCGTGGGCTCAAATTTACTAAACATCTAGGATAGAGGGTGCCCACCTGAAACCCCCAATTACATGTCTGCTCTCAACCCAAATCCATTTTTAAAATTCGCTCTTTGAAGTGCTCATCTTGGAATATGGCATAATGAATCACATCCTATTCTATGTATATTGAAAAGGATCAAGTACATTGTTTCATTCTAACTTGAGTAACTAACAAAGATTCTTGCAGAAACTAAAATCAAACTCCCTTTTTTTGGGTTTATTTGCAAGGCATAGAGAACGGCGTCTGGATCTTGGACTGCACCACTTGCCCTAAAATGACTCTATATTTGAGGACTGGGGTTAGGTGGTGAAAGCCACTTGTGTTGACTGTTGCACACAGCCAAGCCTGAGGAATGCAGCCATAAACCCTTAACTGGCCTCATCCCAGCCCAACACTGCCATCTATAGAGACATGTGCTTGATTAAGCAATGCAAGGGTTGTCAATGTCAGCATACAGCCACATGAATCAAATGGAACGGGAAAAGGTCCAGGTCATGTCTGTCATCACAATTTGGAGCCAGTGGCAATGGTGGTGGTGTAGTTCTGCCTACTCCTTGGAATTTTAGGACAAAGACAGACTTGAAATAAAGTTAGATGAGCATTGTTTTGAGACTAAAATGCAACATTCATAATCATGAGGAGATAGGGTTTCATATGCAAAATTTGAAGACATGTAATATACCCCTGTAATGTCCCCTTATTTATCCTTGAAGTAAATACAATGGGAACAACTAGTGCATAAACACCAATAAACAGACCTGTCTGGAACATCTGAACAATAGGAATTCTCTGTTAAATCGAAACTTCGGCAATCAAATAGATGAAAGGATGGGTATAATAAAGGACCAAGGCAAGTTGAATCTCAACAACACATTTACTGTCCCTAACAAACAATCACTTAATCTAAGACAAAGCATGCTGTCACCCTCTTATACTTCTATTTTCTCTCTCCTGTTTCCGTGCCTGTCCCTTTCCTTTTCAGCGGTGAGGACGTTCAGCACACAAAACCCCTGTTGCCAAGGTGAACGCTCCCCTTTAGTTGCTGACTGGGGTCAGAAACACGAGAGGGGGATTGTGAGTGCATGTGTGTGTGTGTGTGTGTGTGTGTGTGTGTGTGTGTGTGTGTGTAAGTGCGCATGCACGAACGCACACAAACACCATACACAGTTAACAAGAACTGTATTTTCACCGCCAAGAGGCTATTACATTACAATTGTCGGGTCTAGTTTTATCAAACTATTATGGATTGAAAACATTACTGTGAAAGTAGTCTCAGCACAGCCTTCCCAAATTGAAGTGATTTGAGAATTATAAACGGTGTTCATAGCAAATTTGATTGGTTGGCACAAATCAATATAACTCTAACAAAATTGTGGATTGGAGGTGCAATAGAGAAGGTGAACAATAAAATAAGAAATCTGCAGGATAAAGGAGCCACTGTTAATGCCTTTCTGGGGACATAATGTTTTTATATTATCTGTAAAGTGGCAAAACATGATTTTGCACCTGCTACCAATGCTACAAAATGTTGCTTTGATGACTGGAATAACCTGGTCATAAACAGGACACTGTGGTATTATAAAGATGCAGCAAATTAAGACATTAATTGTAATGTAACTTCCCTATTATTAAGGCTGATTTCAAGTTTATATGGCCGTATAACGTGAAATCACTCATATGTTGAAAACAAGAACTTTTCTACACACAATACGTGCAAACTACCTCAATCGTGCTAAATACAATGTTGTATTTGCTTTACACTTTACAAAACAATTATTGCAGGATAGGCCTCAGCCTGAACGTGGATAAATTTGCTTAAACACGTCAAAAACAATGGCCAAAGCCAACGTCGTTTCAAAATAGGGAATTGAAACCGTTAACAGCAACAATTCAACATTATAACATCACTCACCTCAGGAAGAAGGGGCAAGACGAGGGCCCGGGACTGATCGCATGTTTACCATGAGAGTGGCGAATTACCAGCCACATCAAGGAAGCACAACAACGATACCCGTGATCAGGATTATACATCCTTCTGCCTTTGCTATAATGCACTATTCAGGTGCGATTAAAGTTTTCTCTCATCCACCGAAACACTGTACTGCTCATGCGCACAAAGTTGTCAACAAAGTGGTCGACTGGATTGGCAAAGCCTGGGCAGGGTGAAGGTCCGACGTTGATTGATGTAATTGTAACACATGCTAAATCGTTCATACTCCAAAGAAGTTTCTTAAATTCCTTTTTGGCTTCTTAATCAATTAACACGGAAGAACAAAATGGTTGCTCAGCATTTGCCAAACAACGTTAAAGAAGTAATCATCTTATCCCAACTCAATACCGCCACCAACACTACAATAACAAACCAGTATATTTATCACTTTTAAAAAATATAAAGCCGTTTATAATAAAAGAGAACTGCAGATCTTAATTTCGAACCACATACTTCATCATGAAAGATTTTAACAGTTAGTCAGCAGGGTGTTTTTGAAGATCTTTAATAATTACGTATATAAAAAAATGATGAATTATCACTTTTTTTATAATACTAAAAGCCCACGTCCCATTTATGGTAGATGTTAACGTTATAATAAAAGCAGTGTTGAGTGACACCAGGTGGACTTCATGAAGAATTGTTTTCCGTGTATGCTTGCTGGGAGGCTGTTTTGAAAGCAAAGAGTGGTTCACATCAAATTTGTTGATTTGAAATCGACTTGCGATTCCCTCACTTTTTATTTTATGAATTGATAAAAAAATATATTCAGGTCCTTCTCAAAAAATGTGCATATTGTGAAAAAGTTCATTATTTTCTGTAAC
Source organism: Galaxias rostratus (assembly GCA_036024795.1). Lineage (NCBI taxonomy): Eukaryota > Metazoa > Chordata > Actinopteri > Galaxiiformes > Galaxiidae > Galaxias > Galaxias rostratus. Next base: position 10,574 of record JAVQJS010038664.1, read on the forward strand.
GTACAGATAAACATTAGACTTTCATATATTTTAGATTCATTGCACACCAACTGAAGTAGTTCAAGCCTTTTATATATTTAATATTTAATATATTTTAATGTATTGTTTTATATATATGTTTTTATATATCATTTTGGCAAAAAAAGTAAAAAATCTCAAAACATTTGCATATTTCATCCGATCAATAAAAGAAAAGCGTTTTCAATACAAAAAAAGTCAACCTTCAAATAATTATGTTCAGTTAATCTGAATAATACTTGGTCGGGAATCCTTTTGCAGAAATGATTGCTTCAATGTGGCGTGGAATGGAGGCAATCAGCCTGTGGCACTGGTGAGGTGTTATGGAGGCCCAGGATGCTTCGATAGCGGCCCTAAGCTCATCCAGAGTGTTGGGTCTGGCGTCTCTCAACTTTCTCTTCACAATATCCCACAGATTATCTATGGGGTTCAGGTCAGAAGAGTTGGCAGGCTAATTGAGCACAGTAATACCATGGTCAGTAATCCATTTACCAGTGGTTTACGGCACTGTGAGCAGGTGCCAGGTTGTGCTAAAAATTGAAATGTTCATCTCCATAAAGCTTTTCAGCAGATGGAGGCATGAAGTGCTCCAAAATCTCCTGATAGCTAGCTGCATTGACCCTGCCCTTGATAAAACACAGTGGACCAACACCAGAAGCTGACATGGCACCCCAGACCATCACTGACTGTGGGTACTTGACACTAGACTTTAGGCATTTTGACTTTTCCTTCTTCCAAGTCTTCCTTCAGACCCTGGCACCTTGATTTCCGAATGACTTGCAGAATTTGCTTTCATCCGAAAAAAGTACTTTGGACCACTGAGCAACAGTCCAGTGATGCTTCTCTGTTGCCCAGGTCAGGCGCTTCTGCCGCTGTTTCTGGTTCAAAAGTGGCTTGACCTGGGGAATTTGGCACCTGTAGCCCATTTCCTGCACACGCCTGTGCATGGTGGCTCTGGATGTTTCTACTCCAGACTCAGTCTTACCCATGATTGAGGTTTTGAGTAATGAACCAGGCTGGGAGTTTTTAAAAGCCTCAGGAATCTTTTGCAGGTGTTTAGAGTTAATTTGTTGATTCAGATGATTAGGTTAATGGCTCGTTTAGAGCACCTTTTCATGATATGCTGATTTTTTTGATTTGATTTTTTTTTTTGAGGGTTTTCATGAGCTGTAAGCCAAAATCCATCCATCCATCCATTGTCAGAACCGCTTATCCTATGCAGGGTCGCGGGGGGGCTGGAGCCTATCCCAGCTGACTTAGGGCGAGAGGCGGGGTACACCCTGGACAGATCGCCA
>JAVQJS010038731.1:0-10994 GCA_036024795.1 Galaxias rostratus
TAATTAAACTAATTATATTAGAGTATAACAAGTTTACAATATTGGCTTTTACTATAACATTTTTGTACTATGATATCCATTAAGCTAAGAGATTAATCTAAATCATGTTAAGTAGCATACCTTGATTATATTAGTCTTATGCAATACAAATGAGAACACTTTTAGTTTGAGTTACTCAAACCAATATATGCTAATAACACCGCTGTCATGGTGAGAAATCATACGCGAAACCAAAATGAAACAAATTTGCCTCTGATTGCACCTGTCCGCAGTTGCCCGAGGAGACTGCGATCTAATGAACCTCAATGATTCATTAAGATGTTAAGCAACTCCATAGGAGTACTTGCTGATTTATTTACCACACACAATTTTTGGGAAAATTGGGTGCAGGACTCCATGATTGGAATTTCTATGCTCAATAAACTGTAATTTTTATTTTTTTAAATCAGCAAGTTTTCATATTTAAATGGAAGATATGAATCAGGCCTTTTGTAACGCAAAAAAGGGGGATCATCTTCCCGATTTCTCTATTTCAGCAATGTCTTTGTACTATTGTATGTCTAGGATTATGTGTTTTATCCATAATCTTTACACAGAACAGTGTGTGCATGTCCGTCTTTTGCATACCACAGTGTCTTCCTCTCCCTGTCCGTCACACCGACTGAAGTACACACATGCACCAAAACACAAAGACTATGGAGATTTGCCTCGGTGCACTCTGGGGGTTGCCATGGCACCAGTGTTTACCAGGAGCAGAGTGTTTTGTTCAACTAGGTGGTCTCTTTGCATCTGCCAGCAGGGATACATAAAATGTGTTCTTCATAGGATTGTATGGTCGGCACTGATTGTCTGCTAGTTTGTTGTTTGTTGATAGTCCACTGTTGTGAACTGGATAGTAATGGCCGTGGGATGACGCTAATAGAGAAGGTAGGGGAAAAGACAAATTTAGACACCTCATTGGTTGGTGACATGTCAAAAAAAAATACAGGTAATTCAAATTAAAATATATCTTACAGTAATAAGATATCCTATAATTGGAGGTTTTGCTCCAAAATACATTAGTATGGGTTGAAAGTCTGCAAAATTAACTTTTAATTAATTAATTTTCATTTTGTTTGCATAAGCATTTTGCAGTGGTTTGCTCAATTTAACTTAATTAACAAAATATATTTTATAAAATGTATTTGTACACTTGACTTGACAGGAACCCTCTTGGATTACATGGCATGTACTAAAGTCAAGTGGGAGGAGTAAGGAGTCTTAAAAATTGCATAATTGTCTGACTCCTTTGTTATGGCATTACCCCATTTTCACACATAATGACGGTGTGGAAAGCCTCCATATGAATGTGCAGCCCATACATCAGACTTTCAGAGATTTGTTCGGTTCTATTGCTAAATTCTGACTTTGCCCCTTGTATCTCTTTTTAAATCATTTTTTAATAGGACATAAGAATGTATTTAGATATCTAAATCTGAATATTTAACAATTGTAGATGTAGCTGTAGTTGTAGTTGAAAAAAGCACGCAACCATAGCAATAGCATTGTGTGACGTGCAAGGGTTGAACACGAAATCTGAGAAGTCTGTACTTTGTGTATCTTCTTAAGCAATTTTCTATGCAAATAGAAACCAAACCCCACAGGAAGAAATGAACAGAGGAAGCTAGCCGCTGTTCAATAAAGATAGAGGCGTTGGTTGACTTAAAGGAGATAGTGACACATATCAACCATTCCCTGAAACCCTCACATATTCAGGAATAATATGACCCAGTGTCAATTCAAGTATCAAACCTCCACCAATCCTCCCTTGATCTCACTTTCCTTCCCTGTACAGGGGTTAATAACAGGTCGACTGCCACCCTAAAGAAATGGGGGGGAGTTATGTGAAGAGAAAGTCCACCTTACTTGCCAGGTTTCCATCCTACTTACCTTTCAAATCAAAAAGACACACAGAATAACATGGATTTTGTTCAGAGAATGTCAACTGAACAGCAAAGATTTCTTATACATTTGGAGAAATGGATTGACAATTGTCTCAAGCTAACAAAAATGAAAGTTATCTGCAAGGTTGTTGGTAATCAAATTCAAATTCTGAGGGTAGGTCAGTGTTCAATTAGGGGAAAAGTAATCAATGCACTTCAGACTTAAAAAATAAAAAGATCTTAACCAAATAGATTGTGTATGTGTCTATATTGTGTATGCGAATACAGAGATCATAATTTGCTCAAAGCAGACAAATCAATACAACAAACTAGAAAAGGAATTTAACAAAATGGCCAGGATGCAGACGTTTTATTTTTTGCCATTTCAATAAGGTGCTTTGGAACGAGACCAGTGATTTAAGGCTTGAAGAATACTTCCATTACCTGTAAGCGGTGCTCGGTGAGTGAATCTCCTAAAGTACGCTGTGACCTTTGTGTGGCTCCCCAAAAGGTAGCTGCCGTGGAATGACAGCGGACAGAATGTGTTCAATCAGACACATTTCAGCAAAATGAAGCAAATACACATTACACCATATCTTGACTGAAAATCATATACTATAGTATAAACAAATTGAACACTGTGGTGTGTGAGATGTGTGGACTGTAATTAAGTCTACATGAAACAGAACAAAGATGCATGCTCAATGTCCCCTCCTTCTCAAAAGTGCAAATACCTTGCTTTGAACCCTTCTAATGAAAGAAAAAAACACACAAACACCAACACAAATACAACTAGATCTGAACCAGAGATAAAAATATGTTTGTGTGTGAAGATCTGCTATCCTATGCTATTTGCTGCCCTCACATGTTTTTCCGTGCAGTCACCACAAAGGGAGAAATTCAAATCAGAGCTATGGAAATGAGCCCTATTCAGAGTGAACAGCAAAGGAAGAGCAAGGCAGGGTGAAAATGATGACTCCAACCTCTTGTCCCTCATCTTAAGACTCATAGCAGCTGATATGCGGTGTGGGTTAAGAGTTCACAGCACTCACCAAATGTTATCCCTATAGGTAGCTATTTATAGGGTTAAAAAATCATTTAACTTTGAAATTTCTCAAGGATGTTCTGGAAAATAGCTAATCCAAATTAGTCCAACTCAAAATCCGTTGATTCGATAATGAAACCATTATTATGGAATCACATTCTAAAATTCACTGCATGCAAGAATGTGTGGTATATCAGTCACAAGGCTCTGTCTCTAACTGCTGCCCTGTGGGAAATCTGGGAAGGTATTTGATGCCTGGCATATTTTAGAAATAATGAATGCTAGTGGTTTAATTTTCTCTTCCTCTAATGTGTACAAATTAAGGTGAGTGCGAGTGAGTGAGTGAGTGAGTCACCCTCGGAGCCATTTAACTGTAGCCGTAAACGGCCCAGTGCTCGGAGTATCACACACAGAGTCGAAGCAGAAAGTCTATGAGCGAACAGGCTGCTGGGGGTCATTCAGAATGGAATTTCAACAGGTTCAGGTTGTCTCTATTTCACCCTGCTTCACACGTTGCTCTTTGGTTCATCATTGGGACTTCACTTGCATTACTGTCTTCGCCAAGCGGTCATTCAATACCTTCTATTTGTTACTCGAACATCTTGTTGGTCTTCCGCAACATCATGTGTATCAGTTGAAACTATATTGTGCAGCTTGCTCACATAACAGTATAGCCCATCACTTGGGGAAAAGAAAATAGTTATTATGATGTTTTGTGTATTATATACAAGAACAATTATTTCCAGAATACCAACAACTCTGCTTGCAGCTATGACAATAACTTTGTACAAATATTTATTTATAATCCACAGCAAAAGTGTGGTCATAAAGGATGCAAAAGGTTTTATGCAAACTGATCACTGAACATAACTATGTAGAGCTCAGCACGCAATGAGACACACAAAGTACAGGATGCAACATACCTTATCCAGAAGCTTGGACCGAAACATTACATTGTTACAACAGTGGTTTGACATTCAATTTGCCTGCCTATGAGATCATATAGCCATTCATACTTAAAAGCTTTGGTACAAGACTCAAGACATTTTGCTTTGAAGACTGCAGGTCAAAAAAGTGGCAAGGGCCCTTTTGAGAATGGGATAGTTGAATGAGCCAGACATTGGGTAAACAGGCAACATAAAGAACTATATAGTACTGGAACCATACTGTAAGGTTGACATAAAGATGCATTAGTGTTAATAAACAAACAAAAAAAACAAAAATCTCCAATGGACTACAGTAATAAAAACCCTGAAAATGTATACTGCATTTTCATTGCAATTCCATCTCTCATAATAAAGCCATACAGTATATTAAGCTTTTTTGACACATTTGACAAGGCTATTGTAACAAAGATACTACTATTAAAAGTAATACCACTATACATTTCCTACGCTTTTTTGTACATAGTTTGACACAGAAAGTTGTGAAAGTGTCTTTAGAAATACTGTGCCAGACAAAAAGTACAAAAATACATATCAGGACAAGAGGGAATAAAATAGTTACTGTGAATAGATACAGTATTGTGTATGTTGGCTGGGAGCCAGACAGACTGAGGCAGTCTAGCTAATTCCCCACTGGGGCAGAAAGCCTGAAGGCAGAACTGGGAGTTCCCTCTGACAGTGGCATTGAGATAATGCAGACCACCAGTCTGCCACATCTCAAATATAAACAAATATATATTCAAAGTGGGCCGAATGGAAAGGCTTCAGATGACTTGGGGTATAAATATGAGGCGGAGTCTGATTTGAATGAGCTGTATCTAGATGGCACAGTCCTCGGGAGAGGAGGGGCTGAAGGCGGAGCTGCGCAGGGTGTCCAGACTGTTTACTAGGATGAGCGTGCCCGTGAGGTGCTTCCAGCGCTTGGTGATGGGGCTCTTCATCTTGTCAAGGCCCATATGCAACTCCTGGATGACGTCCCGATAGCTGTCCCCAATCTGGGCTGCCCACGTCACCAAGAAGTCATAGGCTGGTTTCCACATGGCCTGCGCACAGAGACACGGGATAGTTTAAGCCCAAGGAATAAACAATACGCGCAAACAGTCAGGATCTTCTGCATCTATTTGAAAAATGTCTGCTGGCTACAACGTACTCGTGTGACCCACCTCATTATCTACCACTCCGTTCTTGTCCCGATGCGGTGCCTCATACGCATCCATCTGGTGACGGGACACCTTGGCCAGCCTCTCTGCCAGCTCCCTCCAGCGTCCAGCCACCTCCACAGCTGTCGTCAACAGAACAAAGTCCATGACCAGCCTCGCCACCAACCCCTGGCAGTCCATCTTCAACAGGGCCTGAGCATATGACATTCAGAGGGAACAGTTCACTAGAGGGTGATGGAGGGTGCAATGACTTGGGAAACATGTCAGAAAAGACAAAGTTTTGGTAAACTGTACAAAATAAATAAAGTAAAAATGTATGTATAAGAAAATGAATAATAAAGGAGAGAATATACAGTTTAGCTGCAGGTGTCCACACAAAAAAAGCAAACAGGCAAGATAATTATAGAATATGCATATTGAATCATCAATTTCCTCCGTATCATCTTTTACCATATTGGGTTTTTAAAATATTTTGCTAAGTTGAGGTATGAGCATTTTCTTCCTACACCAAGAGACTGGAGGTGAGCCAGTAAGCTTCACATCAGGAGAGCTAAAGTGGCATTCCACTGCCTCTCTGAGACAACAGGGTGGAGGCAGCTCAGCCCCAGGTGATGGAGAGGGTGGCAGACAGGCTACTATGTGACAGAATAGTGCATGGCACCCAGCAGCAGGGGAAAATATATTCAAAATTAAGAAAAAAAGAAAGAAAAAAAGCAGGAGATGTGCAAGTCTTAGGTTTCAACAATTCCAAGACATGCAGTTCGCCCATCCACTGGGTCACTGTCAATGTTGGGTGGGGACTCTTGTTGAAAAAAGCAGGTACAGGAGGAAGAAAAACAAGTTTAATGGCAGCTCCCACGGCATATAATGAAAAGCATTGCTCATTTGCAAACCCAAATAATACCCATGCAAACTTGCTTTCCAATTCAAGGAAAACACACATTTTGACTGGGTTCAGCCTCTCTTATAGTCATACAACTTTGACATTGCACACGCTACTCACAACGCACGTTAGAGAGCACACTCCTATTCTAGTCCTCCGAATTGCAGACTCAACAAAGCCAGGGCTGAGCTGTAACTTTAAAGTACTGCCAAATACAGCTCCAATTCGAGCTCAAGTTCCGGGGCAGGAATGTGTGGAATGACAGGATATGGGCAGAGGGAGGGGGTATACAGATACAGGGAAAGGAATGCCAGAGGGTGGCCTCCGACAGGTCCTTCTCAGAGAGAACTAATTGAATGAGTTAAATAGACAGAACATATACTGTGGACATAATGACCTGTATTAAGGACTGGTGAACTGCTGCCAGCAACTTAGTTCAGAAATGTAGAAGTTTCTGCCATCATTTCATCTGTAACTTTAAATGAAAGATGCTTACTATTTGTGATCTCTCAAAGTAGCCAAAATGACCAACGTGACTTATCAGGCCTTGTAAAGGCTTTTTCTGTGTTTGCTTGTTTTTATGGATGTTGTCGGAATGTTATTCTTGGGAAGAGTCCTTCTGAAAGATAAGACCTTCAACAAGCACCTGCTTCCTCTTAGGATATAAGGCCAACAGGAAATCCCCACAAGAATAAAGAAGATAACTTCCTGTCCTACCTCAGTTAAATTCTATTGCAGGAGTAAACAGCAACACTAACAATGTACCTTCATGTATGTCGGTTGACACAACCAATAGAAGACACAGTAAGATTGACTTACACAGTTTGATTAATGAAATACAACCAATTCATATGTAAATGTTTCAAAAACCCTTTAGACCTTTTCAACCTTCCTCTAACAGTGATAGTAATAAAGACACATAAAGAAGAAGTGCACATTAAAAATGCTTAAAGTGAAACCTAATTTTAAAGCCATGCCACAATGTCTTTCTACTGTAAACAAAAACTTGAAAGAACTAAATAAAGAATAAAGTCTGTCAGTCAATGAATCCATCCTTGAAGCTCCATGGTGTCTTTTGATCTTCTCCCCTATGTTAATTCATTAGGCTTTTAATTGCTCACTAATCTGAGCCTCAAACCTCCCTTACAGTGCAACTTGGTTGGGAACTAGGAATAAGTATCTGTGGAATATAACTTTATGTAGGGGTAAGGAGGAGGCCCTTGGTTGAACAATTTGGATGACAAAAAAAAGTAGTCAGTATTATCAGTGCTGACAGAGGGTAAGCATGATCGTAATGGGTTTCCTGACAAAATAATGCAACTGAATATATTGCTGAGGTTTGAACGGGCCCCTTGGCTTGTCCCATAACCGTGACAGTGGTTTGTTGTGCTACGTTTTTACGTGCATTGCTTTTCAGGCAGTGGACATAAGCTTGGATCAAAGCTGCTTCTTATTACTGACATTTACACATCTTAAGGTTGTTGCTTTTTTCTTATTCTCAAATGTCAGAAAGGCAGCATGATACATTGTGCAAGTGTATTTTGTTTGTAAGCACTTGAGCTAAATGTCACAGAGAATGTTTCACCACCTCAGCAATCAGTGAATTGAGGCACTTCGGTATCTCCCATGCATTAATTAACGTGTTAACGAGAACGCAATTCCTACAGCAATTTTTTTTAAATGGAATAGGAGGTGATTATGGTTATCTATATGTTGCGACATTCTAGTGCTACACTGAACTTAGTACTGTATTTCTTTCTTCTCCCTCATTGGATTCCCAGATCCATAAACAAGGACGCGCCCTTACAAGCACTGTGCTGGTGGGAAGCGATCCGAGAGTTCAGGTCAGAAAGTGACATCCCCCACCGTTTATGAAGCTCTTCAATCTTTTACAAAGTGGCAGAGAGAAAACATGTGCATAAACAAACCCAACCTCAGGAGAGGGAGGGATGCATGAAGCTGTCAACGGTTACAGCAGAGCAGTTTAGCACACCCAACTGCTCCAGACGTGACACGCCAAAGATGGCACCAGGGGAAGGTGGAAAAGCAGAGTCTGTGTGCAAAAATGGCAATGGACCTAATTGCAGCCAATCATCACAGTGGCCTCTAAAAATAGACCTAAGAGTTACTCCTTAGTGCTTCTATCAATTGTGAGGATCTCGCTTCAAAATCTTCAGAGGGGAAGGATGAAGAAGGGTGTGCTTTAGAGTAGCTCAGTGGTGGTTAGGATTGAAAACCCCCTCCTGGAACAAGGCACAGTGGGATATCCAACGCGGCCTACAACTTCAAAATATGACTCTTTTTCCAGAGTCTCATACTGAATTATTAAAATAGTGTGGAGCTTGATGCTATGAGCTATTGAGGTCCACTGGCTGCCAAGGCAGACATTACATGGAACAGGCACTTGCTAGGCTACGGTGTGGTCATTACTGAAAGGGCTGGACGGGGTCAAGAAGAAGGGAGGCTGTGTGGGCCACAGGCGCCTTAAGGTCCGTAACTGGCTCTTCTGTTTAGCTTCTTAACAATGAGACAGGAAACATCTGCAAGACTCTGATCCATCCACAGGGACATGCTCTGGCTCCCTTCCATTATCTGCATTTTTCTATCTGGGACGTCAAAAATCATTTGCATGTGCAACTGCAAAGGTCAGCGTGTCAATGAATGCTACTGTATCAGACTAACGGCTATAACAGGGCCTTTAGGCATACACTCATTAAGGGCTTACAGTACGTCAACAAATGTATGGGCAATAGCCATACAACCAATAACATTGAGAATGTGAAATATTTTTAAAAGCGATTTTAAATGCATGGGGCTTGCATACATCTGGTCAACTGACAGCAAAGAGATAAACATAACACACACACACACACAGGGCAGGGCATACGTCTTTGTCTTGAATAACACTATTGCTTCATATCTATCATATCTTGCTTCTTTATATTTAACATCAGAAACATCCTGGTCTAAACTACTGTATGTCAACTTCAGATGTACAAAGCTCTGTTGACTTATGTACAAGAGTAGTCACATGATGGAGCGAGATTTAATCTGAATACACAGAGAACTCCTCTGAGTGCCAAACAGAGAGTAGAACAACTGCAACTTAAAATACAGACAACTGTGATTGTATAAGGTACATTCAGCCAACGATATAGCGTTGTTTTGTGATTGTTTATGCAAAAGTACTAATCACTCCTATTTGTTAACTGCTGGTTTTAGTTAGGTTTATCAAACATCATAACTAGAATTATCTAAATTAAAAACTTCAAAGTAGCTATCACTGCCTGCATCGATGATAGAATGGACCGGTGTTAGAATATACACTTGTTTAATAAATCACGAGACTCAAAAGAACGGTACATGTACACACTGTTTGAATTGCTTGAGGTTATTTTTTGTTAAAAGATTGTCAGGAGTAGATATGTCCCAAGGGTTTATTGGCAGGGCAATGAAATATGATAGATCTCACCCAGTCCCCTGGATGACCTTAGCATTTCACTGCCAAAGTCTATACTGAATATTTGTCCTGGTGATGCTAGGTGATATACAGCTCTTAGGCTTTGGTCAGCTCTACTCCATTCCATTGCAATGATCAGATTAAAAAACAATAAGCACACACAATATAGATATAAGTTCTGTAAAATAAAGTTGGGAATTATAGGCTACAGGTTTTATAACACAGAATGTTAGCATCAGCAGGCAATACAGCCTGTTTGGTTGTTTGGGGCACAAGTTGAACTTGTGGTCAAAAATCAAATACACACAAATTAACTTATAATGTTTGTTTTGATATGGAAATTGTTTGTTTCTGTTTAATAATAGGATGCCCTTTCTTTCCATTACTATGGGCTTTTTGAAGCAATTTGAGGGCTCTCACTTTACATTTGCAGTCTGGATAGACATGCTATTTATAAAAAAAGGTCTGTCTGTCTGTCTGTCTGTCTGTCTGTCTGTCTGTCTTCATGAACAATAAATTATCACACTTTTAGGCATCAGAGCTTGTCAATTTATTTGATATTGTTATGCTTTGTCTAAAAATATACTCACGGCTCCAGCAATTAGCTAGCAAGCAGATGGCAAGGGATTGTTTTCAGTGTAAGAGAAAACACTTAATTAAAATGAGGTAGAATATGATAATTAAATGGGCATCCTATGATAAGCCAGACACACACACACACACACACACACATCATAGAGTACAAAATAAAGACAGACAAAGTATGCATAATGCCCAATTAAATATAGAAATTGCCAACTGCTATGGCAACCCCACCTTACAGTAACCCTGAGGAAGAACTGCTTAGAGACATCTTTATCCACTACACACTCTTTGTTACAAGTTACACCATGTAACTGCATTGCTAAAATCCACGCCAGGATCATTATCCAGTACATTGCCTAGTCTAAAAAGACATATTTGGAAATGCATTGCATGTAGTGAGACTCTTCTTTCACACACCTTTATATTTACCACACCTTTGTATCAAAACTATGTCAGCTGCATGTTGACATCTTGGGGGAAAATTCATGCTGGGATTTACAATCCACATTGCCCAAAGAAATATGAAATGCTGGCAATGACTCTTAGACCAGCATAATCAAATATACAATTCAGCAAGCTAGGTTGTAAAGCAGAAGTATGCAGTATGCAAAGCTCAGCACTTCTTATGTGACTGCTCCTCGTAAGCTGATTTATGGACTATACAGTCGCAGGAATAAAGGAAAAGTTTAAATCTTTGCAACACCAAGGTCAACGACTAAGTCTGAAAAAACAGTCATAAACCAGAATTAACTCGTGTTCAATTAGTAACATACGTAAAAAATTTGCACATGTCCAGACTTATATCTATTTTTACATAAAAGGTTGTTTTATTGTTACTGCAGTTGCTTTAAACAACTTTTACTTCATTTGGTAAATGTATTAAAATATCTGTGAAAAAAAAAAACAGTGATCGCAAGACAAGCTGATCTACTATTATTTATATATATATATATATATATATATATATATATATATATATATATATATATAGAGAG
>JAVQJS010038742.1:0-10856 GCA_036024795.1 Galaxias rostratus
CTCTCTCTCTCTCTCTCCCTTTCTCTCTATCACACACACAAACAAACACTCTCTCCTACCCTTGTCTGCTCAGCCTCCCCTGTCTCCCCCGCAGAGTAGATGAGTCAGTCGACAGGAGATTTTGGTGTTTTATTGAGAATGACGTCTGTCAGATCCCCTGCCCATTACTGGCACAACTGGAACGGAAAGGCAGCACACACTCATGCTTCACTGATGGTAAGGATGCAATTTTTTAACACAACACAAATATTGGTCTTAGGACATGAACGGTGGACAGGACAAATGCAACCTCCCACTGTGCCACGTAGACCCAAAGCACAGTGCACGTACAGTGTAAAAATACAGAGTATCAGATCTTTCTGTTTGGCTTCAACGCTAAAATTTATTTGCATGATTTATTAACTCTATAATAGGCAGTAATAACAAACGCCGCCTTGAGCTGCAGTGCGGTCAAGACAATTTGGCCTCATGGTCCAGTAAATCTATTCAGCAGATTAGTTTTTATACGTTTTGTGCCACAAAGAGATACATGTCTTTTCGTAACTATTTTAGTAACAGCCAGGACTTAAGGAATTTTTGGTGACGACCGCTCTATTTCTTCATGTGAAAATTGTTTCTCTGTGCTTGTGGCTGCTTTTTTGCTTTCATTTCCAGGCCATCTATACCCCACTAACCTCAAACATTGACACTTGCTAGACGCTCATTTACTTCTCTGCCCGTCTTTCAGTCATTCACACGCTCCTCCATGACTCATGCCCCAGTGAGAGAAAACACACTGAAATTCATGACTCGATCATTTCTGGGTGGGGTGAGTCAGCGGCAGTACGCTTCTTCTCCTCCTTCTTCTCCTCCTCCTCTTTCTTGTCCTCCTACTCCTCTTCCTGTGCCTCCTCCACAATGAGTAGGCCCTGCACGATACCATCTTCCTGTTGTCAGCTACGTCTGTCTAAAGAGGCATATGAGCGTGCGTACACATATCTGTGTGTGCGAATGGTGTTACGGCCAATGGTGTAATATCCTGACTTTCTTTTGTGGGATCTAAAAATAAACCTGAAAAATGTATATTACCTTTTGAGTTATAATGATGTTTTACAAAACCAGAGTCAAACGTTTTTTGTTGTACATGTGTGACAAATAATTTACAAAATGGGGCTCTGTGTGATCAGCATTATCAGTGCAATCAGCATTACACAGAGTGCACAGCTAGTGTTGGTGCAAGCTAGAGGCGACCATGTGCTGCCTGGAGTCAGGGGCTGGCTAGACAGACAGACGGACTGACGGGTTGTAACCTGGACAAGGGCTCAAGGTTTAGAGGTTACTAGGGCAACAGTGTGAAAATGCATTAGAGCCACACAACTCAAGCATACACACACACACACACACGCACGCACGCACGCACACACACACACACACACACACACACCTACACACACACACACACACACACACACACACACACACACACACACACACACACATCCGCACATTGAGAGCACATACGCACTCTGAGATATGACAGGGAAAATGGTCTGGTTAGATCTGGTTAATGATTTTCTGAAGTGACTGTCCATGCTACAGCCCACAGGTTTTACAGTTGTTGTAAAAGATAACAATCGTCCTTAGTAAATTGTGTTTGTGTGTATAATGAAAATAGCATAAAAGTCTCCTGATTCACATTTTTTGGGGTGTGAATATGGGGGCATGAATTAATCCGTGCAAACCAAGACTCACAAATGATCATAAATGGACCTCCAAAACATCCTTGTGTACTACCTTGTGAGAGGTGCTGAGAAACATGCAAAGCAGTCAATGGGAATCAAGTATATATTTCTAGCATCATACTTAGAAGAACGTAATAACTACCTTTGACTCTGGCCAGTCCAGATGTATCTACCTCTCTCTTATCTGGGAGCAGCATGTACATACATGTGTCTTTATCTTTACAGCTCTGCACATCCTCCCTTGAGCTCACCATGCTTACTTACATAACCTGACGAATACCTCCAGGAACATGTGAAACTTATTTCTCCCTTTACCCTTTCACCTAAAAAAAAGTATCCTTGCTGGCTGCACGCTGTGCATGGACCTCCTCGTCATACTATCAGCAGGACACACAAGTCCACACTAAGAGAGCTTGATTTCAGACCAAGCACGTTGTCAACACCTAGGAGCAAAACCAGGCTTTAATGGCAGAGATGTCGTTCTCAGCATCCCTGCATTAAATTGGGTCTCCCCACACATGCAAGTCAAAATATGAGTGTCATCAACTGAATGGTGCTGCTGGGAGTGGGACTCTGCAGTTTACGAGAAGTAGTGCTGGGTTCAATTCATGAAGAGCAGCCACTAAACTGACTAAGCTGCCGCAGCTAATAAAACAACTAACTGTCTAGTAGGACGGCTCTTTAGATTGCCCGCACGTGTAACATAAAGTTGAATAAAATAAAGACTTGCATTGAATGATTCCCTGTCTATGAACAAACGGTGGCTCCCAGTCCAAAGATACTGGTGTGTTTTGATGAATCTCCGAGTGTCTCCATACAGTGGCTGCGATATTCATGTGGAGCCAAGCACCCATAGACACACAAGTAGTCAGGCTCCTACACAATGGCGCCATTCAACCCCACTCCACCCCTCCAACTAGCCCAACTCCCCAGTGGCCTGTGCTCGGCCTCAGCTGCCTGGCTCCTCTACATTCTCTTAGCAATTAGAGGATCAGAGAGAGGCAGGTCAAAGGGCAGAATCTAGGGCAAAGGTCTCCCATCTTCCATTCTGCCTTTTCAATAACCACTACCATATGGCATGGATTATTTTTTGTTGCTGTTGTTGTTGTTGATTATTTAACAAATAACAAATTGTTTCTAATAATAGCAGTTGTATGAAATAGATTTTTGCACATTGATTTTCTCATTCTGGGAAATGCTCAGTATTGCAGCTCTACACATAAAGCTGGTAATGACTGTACAGCCTGTAAAGTGGACAGGTTGTTTATTGAGGGGGACGTGCTTGAAACGAAACTAGTCGCTTGTAATATTGAATAAATACAATTAATATAATTATAATAAAAATAATAATAATAATAATTATTATTATTATTATTAATACTACTATTACTACTACTACTACTAATAATAATAACAATCATTTTGTTTTAGTTATTTTTTTAATAATAATAATAATAATGTTATTATAGTTCTTTTTTCTAATAATAATAATAATAACAATAATAATCATTATTATTATTATTATAATTATTATTGTCATGTTGATTAACCAATCTTCACTCATTGAGTTTATGTCATCCAGCAGAGACATGCACAGGAGAGTCAGACATAAACTAATCTATTGTTGTGCCAATCTGTTCATCTCTGTCCCAGGACCAAGCCTGGAATGTGACCATTATTTGAACCCATCCTGGGGCTCAAGTGACACTGAATGACACACAAAATACATAAACGTGGACATGGGAGGGGGGGTGTTTGACCAAACAACTGCATCTCCGTAGGATAAAGGAAGTAGCAGGCATAATTAGATGAGCCCTGTGCCATAGCTGGATGATCACAGACCATGAAAGTAGCACGCTAATGCTTAGCAGATGTTCATCAGCAGCCAAAACAGGGATGAACTCTGGCTGCATGGTGGTTCCTTTCATGTGAGCTTCAGCCCTATCAAGGTTCCAGCTCCGTTTAGTTGCTACCTGCAGTATCAAATTGTGGGATAACAAGATAAACATTTGTGACCTAAATTGGATGGTGTGTGCCTTGGCGTAGGCGCTTTCCACAAAATTGCATAGTAAAAATATCAAATCCTAGGGTGACAAAGTCAAAGTTGAACAGTTATCCCTTCCTGTGTTTTTGTACGAGGGGAAACATGTCCAGTTTGCCGGCTCTCTTCCTGTTCCTGACCCCTGCAAGGTATGAGTCGGTCTGGCCCACATTCGAAAGGACCAGAGGGCAGCGTAGAGTAACTCTATGACTAACCCGGCAGCACAGATGGCCTGTGTAGGAGGACAAGGCCATCAGACCTCTGTGAATAACTCAAGCTTTATCGGGAATTGGACATTTTTTTCCCTCTTCATTTTCTCTTTTTCTTCGTTTTCGTTTTTTCTCTTTTTTTAACTGGGAGAGATTTAGCTTCAGGGTCAGCAACGCCGGAAGCCTTTATCTTGCCGGACAGCAGATCGGAGTGTGCATTAGCATTTCATTAGCATTTCTCACAGGGACATGATTTATCAGAGCACACAGCAATCACTGAGGGAGTAGACGGAGAAGCTTAATCAGCTGGAGGATAGAGGACATATGGCCGGGTGATTAGGACAGCATTCACCTGCTGACTGAGATCTACATCCTGAATTAAGATGCCTTTGTCACAGCAGGATATCAGTCAGAGCTGCTAAATGCGCCGGTTAAACATGCGTCTCCTTAGCAAGATCAAGTTCCCTTGATTATTCAGGGTCATACGAAGGACGCAGGGTGGATGCATTTCCGGAGGTGCTGTGTCATGAGGGTAGCTCATTCAACTGGAACATGCACAGGTCAAAGGAACAACATGTCAAAGTGTACTTTCAGGACTAAATGAAAATAGAACCAACTGTATGGTATGCACGGTCCTCTTGGCACAGCTAGGTTTGGGAGTGTTGTGTGCAGAGGTCTTACACCAAAGGGTCAACCGATAATGTGTGTTTTATGTAAGAGGCTCAGGCCCTGTGGGTCTGCCTCTCTAATCCCATGTTTAGAATGGCTGTCTCAGCCAGAGCGATTTGATTGACTTAGGGAGCGGAGGTCACTCTCTAAGGTGACTTTCTCTTTTGCAGTAGCAATTTTTGTCTGGTCCTGTCAGGCCAAAAGCCGTTCGGCATAGACATTTTCTGCTAATGACTTTAGTACTCAATTGTTACCGCAATATAAAACGATTTCTTCATGTTTTGCCTTGTCTGCCAGTGCTTGTGGATTGATAGCAGCACTGCATACTTACCACTGGACAATCGTGCTTTTCTTTGGTGAATGCTGACATCGCTGATGTTACCGCCCCATCCCCCTTTCACACACACACACACACACACACACACGCACACACACACACACACACACACACACACACACACACACACACACACACACACACACACACACACACACACACACACATACACATTCAGAGTTACATTTCCTCGAGAGGACATGTCATCACCCCTTATTACATACACAGGGCAAGTCAGAAGTCAGGGGCAAAAAAGTAGGCCACGCTGGCATTATCTGTGCTTGTTTTTGCTTTATTGTTTCTGTGAAGTCGGTCGGAGCTGACAAGGGCTGCATGTCCATTGGGCAGACATCAGAGGCAGTAAATAGACAGTGACATATCCTAACTGGGGGGATGACTGACAGTCTGCCTTATAAGACCCACTGTAAACAACAACGAATGCCACTTAATATGCAGGCGGGGGAAATTCAGGTGTGGATATTTTGGTCGCATAAATGTTACATGTCTAAGTTATTGTAAACCTTTTTTATAAAACACAGGCTGAGAGAAATCCCTCACTTATTGCTGCCCTCTGCAAAACAGTAATTGCTGTTTACACAGACTTTTCATCTCACGGTTGTTTTGTCTCTACTAAACATTGTTTTGAAGGTTGTATTCCTACAATTGCATGTACAAAACATGCACTGAATATTGTGTTATAGAACCATCTGAAATAACAATCAAACACAAGAAGAACAAACAAATAAACAAAGAACAAGATCCCATTTTCAAAAACCTTTGGACAATACGGAGCGTATTGGACTGAAAGTGAGGCTTTCTGTTTGTAAAATATTGTAGGAAATATTAAAATGAAAAATTCACGGTCTTTTGTTTCATAAGCCTGATAATCTTTTTGAAAGCCCTATGTGTCGACTTGGATTAGCCAACCGGCCATTATTAAATGTTAGAGGAGTGTTAGCCTAATTAGATGATAGAGCTCACTCCTGGGACCTCTCCTGGGTGAGAGGCCTTCCCACTGGCAGCTGTTCTGTGACTCCCCGTCCAAGCCACCCCCCAATACCAAAGCTTCTCACCCGGACCTCCATTAGCCAACCTAACCCAGCTTGTTTAAGGAAACAAGGCAGCGAAATCTGCTGAACGTATGCCTCTGCCCCCTACACCTCCGCCCAGCTATCACACAAATACTCACATACACGCACATGCAGGTACTTATAAATAATCACATGAGCTTACACATTGGTTACAAGTATTAGTCATCAGGGTGTCATCTTCCTCATATGGTGAGCCAATGTGTGTGTCTGTCATGTGTGGGCCAGTCACAGCAAGCGGCCCTGACTGAGGTCATCCACCACTAGCACACAACACAGGGAGCCAAAACCATGTGACACAGCGTGACTGCTCCGTCCACAGCGCACCCTATCTACACCCCACCTCGCAGTCTGACATGCATCTCCTGCTACCAGGGGACAACTCAGAGACGGAGGACTGAGGAAGGGCCACGACTTGAACATCCTATATCTTCCACCAGTTTTACATTATTTTGGAGATACAATGGTGCATTCATCAGCCTTCACTCAGTGTTAATTTCCCTATGGGCAATGTGCTCGGTTTCGTCCCCTGTGTCCGCCTTTGAAACGCTAACACTCCTTCTCAGCACCCGTCTCTCACTAAAATGCTGATATGTGTGTAAGAGTGCTTATTTTTCTCATCCATTACGGGATTAATTAAAGTATGGCTCTCGCCAATGCCCAGACGGTTCCTCAATACTTCAAATGAGCTTAATCACCATGCGGCGGCCCCTAATCTCCAGCTAATTTAAAGAATTGCTTCTAACATACTGATGATTGGACTCTACAATTTTATAAATATTTCTTTTATCACAAAGCTTTAGGCATATCTGGGAAATGTTGTGCAGGGACAAGCTGTGCTCAGGGACTGTAGTCAGCTTACTGTATTTCATGGAGTGTGCAGAGCAAGTTGACAGGCTCTCGTTTGGATACGGCGCTTTAAGATTTGTGTGTTCTCTGACATGTAATGCTCCCTGTGCGGGAGGATATGCTCATGTTCCGGGGGCCAGATAATGTGCTGTGTGCAGCCTTCTAAGACACACATTGTGTGCCGCCTTCCAGGACAGGCTTCCATGTAGCTCTTTGTTGCCTGCGTGTCATGATGGATTTTGCCATCGGCGGCAGAGAGCAGGAGTGACACGAGAGCATGCGGTACGCCTCCAGGAAACCACGGGCTCACACCATTGTGTCCATTTTACTGCACTCGTTTGGTTTCAGCTGATAAAGAACAGGACACATTACAGTGTGGACACACAACAGAGAGAACCTCCCAGGCAAAGTCTGCATTTTCTCTCTCATATCGCTCTCTATCAATTTGTTTTGTCATTAATTTGCCATCGAAATGTGTCAAACTCTTAAAGTTAGCAACGTTTTCTTAATGGCTGCATATTGATTTGCAAACAATTTAGCAAATTCATCCACTATGAGCACATTGGTCTCAAAGTTGTGTTCCATTAACTGTTTGATCTTGTTTATGCAATTGTTTGAGAAACAGAATTTGACACTTCATTTGATGCAAATAATTTTCAAGGTGTCCTTTTCTGTAACTTAGAAAATAAAGATGATAACATGGAAAAAAGTGTTTTTTTGATAGAAACTTCATTTCACCAATATTTCTGTTGAAAAATAACATGTTACAATATCCATTGTGTCATAATTATGAATGAGCACTTTAAAAAACAATATATGAAATTGATTTGTATTGAGAGCTGATATGTCAGTGGGGGTTTCAAGTGGACACGTTCCATCCCGGATGTTTTGTTAAAATGAGCCCACGACACACATCAATTGATTGAGTGTGAATGTAGGAACAAGAGAAGGCGTGTTGTCGTTCCCTGCGTGGTTGGACCACATTCTGTCCTCGGGGCAAAGACAGCGGTCACCTTCTGACGTTACTCTACTGGAGACACCCAGTGTACGACCAACAGCCTGGAGGGATGGGAGGACACAGCCCCAGGCTCCATCTGCTACCCCACCACGGAGGCACCGGGGGTGGGGAGGGAAGGGGAGGGGAGAGGGGGGGGATAAATAGTACTAGTTTAAATCCTAGCATCTGTCTTCACCTCATCTCTCTTCTTAGATATTGGTCAATTTCACTCACTCCGAAACATACGCTCCCGCTTCCGCATGAAAGAAGGGTGCCGACGGCCGCCTTGACTTGGGAAGGAAACAGGAGCAAACAGACACCGGATCCTGCTTCACAGAATGTGGAAAATGTAATGGCGCTGGGGACCCCCACTGAGATCTGCATAGAATTACTGAGGCAGGGCCCGCGGATTGTAATCCTGCATTCACATTTGGGCTCAACGCTGGTCCTCATACAATGGCCACCGGAGGAGGGCCTGATGATACTTCATTAGCACACTCAGTGGGGGCTCATGCTCAGCCAACCTCATGAAGAGCTGATAAGACACTGGGTCCTGCCTGCAGCGGCCACAGCCTAACCTCTCCCGCAGCCCGCAGTGAAACGGGAGACTACTGCACCAATTAGGTTGAAACGCGGCCACCGGGAACGCGGGTTTGTGAACCACGAAGGGCCGACTCCGCAGATTATTCCCATCACACCAAAGCCAAACATGTTTGCTTTATCCCATTTCACGTCGCGTCACAGACAAACTCGTCCTAACGCGCTCGTCCAAACGCGACGCACAGCAACGCAGACACACTCACACGCACGGCAGACGCACTTTCACGACGGCACGCGGACACACGCACACGGCCCAAAGTCATTAATGTTAATGTGTGTGCATCCCTCTCTATTCCCACTGTGTCTCTATATATAGGGCTGTAATGATAGCCAGCTCGGGGAGATGAGGGGAGTGAATTAATAAGATGTGCATGGGTGGAGGATCTCTCCGCTGTCTCTAGACAATGCCGTGCCCCTCCGTGGTAAAGGCAGAGGAGATGAGATCTTAAGAGCCTTTCTCCATGCTTTCAGTAGGTTTCCGCAAGCTGAGAGACGAGTGGAAATGGATTGGGGCACGGTACACTGCAAAAAAAAAAGACTGCATTTCAAAAGGAAATGAATTCCCTACAAAGACCTCTGTCATGGAGGTTTGAAGTGTGCATATGATTTATAGATGATTCATTAATCATTTAGCTCAATCATTTGGATAAGCGTGTGCCACACTGTCACTTAGTGTGTGTGTGTGAGAGAGATCGTGTGTGAGTGTGTGTGTGGCATGTCTCTATTCACATCCTAACGGGTTTCAATGAGTTAAAGACAGGATCCCCTCCCAATCCTCATCTCCCCTCTGCTACCAAGCTAAGCCACTTGGTCCCAACACAACATGGGTGAGGCGAGGCAAGATGCCCTAGTTGCCTGGAGTGATTGACAGATTCTCCCTCACCCCCCTTATTATATGTGTGGAAGTGTGTGCTTGCACGTGTGTGACGTTCCAGTAAGTGCAGCCGGGATGCAGCCCCTTTGCTGAGAAAGCCTCCAGACACGTTGCGTCCGAGGCCTGGAGCTAAAGTGGCTGCGGTCCAGCTTCTGATGTGACGAGTGGATGGCAAATGTGTGACCTACGCGTAAGCAGCACCCCGTCCCTCGGCTACGTGGATGTGGGCGGCTGTGGGGGACGCTGTGGGTTATGTTGCAAGTTGGCCCAGTTCTTTGTCCTCTGAAACCGCACAACTTGTCCCTGCATGATAGTTGAAATGCAGTCTTCATAAAATTCAGAAGGTTTTTCCAAACTGAAATTAATTTGAGGTTTGTTGAGATTAAAATAAACAACGTGGGCTAGATTTTCAACCTCTCGTACAATGAACCTTAAGTTGACCCTGAACGTGATCTTCATTATTATGAACTTTAAAGTTTTTCCAATACTCATGTTAGTGTGGCTTCAGGAGCATCTTGAAACACATGGAACACATGCAAGGCCCAACCGTTCCAACGGGAATGCTTGAAGATGTACGTGACTGACTCCTCTCAGGTCTAAACTAGACTCATCCTTGAGGGTTCACAACCTGTTCGGGGTGCTCTTAAATCACAGATTTGTGACAGAGGCCTTTAATCCAGACAAATGGGAAAGATGCGGTCTTTTGCACTGAGTCTCACTCTAGACATCTGTTTACCATTATTAACATTCAGTGGCTCAGCAGAGCAAAGTCACATTCAGGGGCTAATCAATTCATCAATATTCCTCCGCTGCATTTACTGCAAAGTGAAACAAGGCATTTATAATGTGTTAGCCGGCTGTATTTGCCAATACGTTCAATTTGTACTCTATGGTTCAACGGTAAGCCAGAAATGAATAACAACAAATTCGCGTCCCCCTTTTGTGAAGAGAACCCGTTGGTTTGTGGGCGAGGCACAGAAGGAGTTTGAAGTTTCACCCACAGATGATTGGGGCTGTGAAGTGGACAGCGTGTCCCTGTGGATTACTAGAAAGTAAAGCAGAACAGACACCCTTCACCTGTTTGTTTTGTGTGGGCCATCTGTTTTCTCAGCCGCAGAACAATGCCAGTTTGTGACATCAGAACAGACATCAGAGTATCTGAACGACAGCAGGGGCTGGAGAACCTATGACTTGCAGCACTAAAGTGGTAAAGCATCCAATGATGCAAATAGAACCATAAGAACACTTTTACCTACCAGAATTGTTGGTAAACATCTTCATGATAAAATCGTCAGTGGGTTTAGTAATGCCATTTAATTTCCACTTAAAATGTCTTAACGTTTATAAAACAACATAAATCATTTTGTCTGTCTGTCTGTCTGTCTGTCTGTCTGTCTGTCTGTCTGTCTGTCTGTCTGTCTGTCTGTCTGTCTGTCTGTCTGTCTGTCTGTCTGTCTGTCTGTCTGTCTGT
>JAVQJS010038749.1:0-17503 GCA_036024795.1 Galaxias rostratus
GACATGGGGGTGGCAAAACAATTCAATTATTAATCTACACCTTTATCAACTAGGCTACGTGTCTATCATCAAAATATAAAACTTGTGAAAAGATGCATCCCAAAAATTTGCAGAATGCATTTTTATGGGAATAGTGAACAGTGGATGTCAGCTTGTCCACAGGAAGTGATAACGATTCAAAACACAGAATGGTACATGAGCTGTGTGCGAGCTTGCGTCCACCTGGACAAAGCGCTGCAGTGGGCTTCCTACCTGGTGGAAATACGGCTGAAGACAGCATTGAAGTTGTTACAGCTGAGAGAGAAGAGCACCCCAGAGGCAGAGGCCCGCAACTCAGCCGCATGCTGATGGCCCTCACGGTATGTGTGGATAAAGTGACAGATCTCAGGAAGGAGCTGCTTCACCAGCATGGTCTCGTCCAGCCGCATACAGTCCTTGGGTTGCTGAAGAGGGGTGGCAGAAGACATGAGGGGTTTGGGGGGTAGAGACTTGGTCATAAATTATTATTTTCAGTGACAATATTTACGATGTTAATATTAATAATGCATAACATTTATCATACACAAATAGGCAGGAACATACAAAGTACAGAAACACTTGTTCCAAATGTACCATATTTAACACATTTGTTTGACAAATAGTTACAAGGCTATTTGTAAAATGGGTATTGATTGGGGGTCATGAACACCTTAGCTGACCATTTCATAGCATGTGGATTTTTTGCAGTGAACAATAATTATTTATTTCCATTCAACTGCATAACTTACATGAGTTTGGAAGAACAGCATTTAAAATATTCAGACTATAACTTTAATTTTTTTAAATAATTAATATTTATATACTGAAAATAGACTGACTAACTTTGTTATTGGGTACACTGAAGCATGACCTCTAAGAAACTAAGGACAAGCTCCTACTCTTTGATAAGGAGTGAAGAGAGTAAAGAAAAGCATTTATAGTTTGTTTATAAAAGCGTCATCAAAGTAAATCTATTCATAATCTTCCTTTAAAATGCTATTACAAAAAAACTGCCAAAATGGAACGAGTTGGAATCTCTGGGAAACAATAGAAATAATAGTAACTACAATAGATTGTATTGAGTTTCTTGCACTTTTCTCAAGACTCTTGCTTTACACAAATTGGTTGTCAATTAAGTACAGAGAACGAACAACGAATTGACCGACGTCACTCAATCTGAGTGATACCAGACTTGCGCACCCAACACATTGTGACAGATATGCTCGCACAAATAGGACACACAGACTGCAGTCGTACCTTCTTGCTGCGAGGCAACAGTGCTACCCACTGAGCCACCGTGCTGCCTAAAGTGAAGGTAAAACATAAAACATGTCTAACAATTACTTTAAATGTGCACCTATTTCTTATGAAAACAACTCTGCGTACCTATTTGCTCAATCGCATATCTATTGTATACCTATTTATCTTAAACAGATGGAACTAACATAGGTTTGACATTGTAACATAGATGCCACAATCTTAGGACTTTGAATTATATATAATGAGACTGGTGCTGAACCCTAGACCCAATTTGGCTTGCCATTTGGAGAAGGTTATGTAATGCACGTTATTCTCGGAGGAAGTTTACGAAGTAAACTAAAATGTATCTCTGTTTTCCACACAATAATCCCATACATGCATGAGACGGGTATTTTCTTAGTTCCATTTCATGGATGGGTAACAACTGTAAAATATTAGAACTTTGGAATCTGGAAAAAATTCAGCTAGCTTTTTTTCACACAAAATTTTTCATCATAAATCTTTTGTCACAAAATAAATTTTGAATGTGCTCGTTCCTTAACCAATTTTTTAATTTAGCCTTTTTATACATTGTGCTTACACGTTTACATTTATTCAAATTGATTAAATTAACACACACTGCCATAATGCAATCAGTCATTATCACTGTTACTGTTATATTTTGAGGATTAATTGATGTATAATTGTGTATTCTGACATCCTTCAGCTTATCTACAAGAAAGAGTTACACAAAGTCCTTGTCACAAAGGTTTAGGGTGCATCAAGAACATCCGAGAACTTCAAGAACATAACTTTCTTGTGAGGAACTACTCTGAGGGGAAAAAGGGGTCCGGAAATGGAGCAATACCATTGGTGGCTGCGAAAGCCGAGTAAAGACAAGGAAACACCTGGAGAATCAATCTAGAGGAGGGAGCAGTAGTGATCTCTTTCTCTGACTCAAAAAAATGTGTGCACAATTGTGTATTCTGATATTCAATTCATCTGTTCATAGAGCTATTATGCCATTTTAGATAGACAGGAATGAATAAATCACTGAAGACAGGAAGGTAAATGGGAGACTGAAGTGAGGCACTAAGGACAGAAAAAACACTTGTTACGGTACAGCGGAAGAGTAGTCCGTTTTCTCACCCCAGCAAGACACTTCTCTAGCGTGTCCAGGATGACAAGCTGGGACAGGTAGAGGTTCTTCTCAGCAGCCTCACCAAAAATCCGCTATAGGAGATGGAGAGAGAGCAACACAACACATACCTTAACCAAACATACAAATATCTTTAGAACATGCTTGGGCATATAGGCACAGATACCTTCTTACCATGTTATTGACATTCTTCAGGATATTGGTAAGGCCACTGATGACCAGTGAAAACTTGTACTTGGAGATGTTGATCAAACATTCCTTATTGTGCTCCGTGCTGACTTTGGTGTGTGTGTTTTGTGGGCCCACTTTGACCGGAAGCTGTTAGGAAAGCACACAAGAATAGAAAATAATAGTCCCATTAAATACGGTTACCTTTACCTCTTCCTGGGTGGCTGTGATGTTGCGGACCTTTCATGCTTAGAGTGTCATGATAAAGCGCTTAAAACTAAATAAAATGCATTATTATTATTATAATTATATGCTCGTACACTCTCAAACTGTGGTTGTCTTCAATCTGTGTTATTTCGTGCAACTATCAATATAATCCATGATTTATTTTCATTCCAAATTAACTTTGTCTGGTACTAGGCTAGAATGTTAGCAAAAAACTAACACGTTTGTCCTGCCTACAATTGCCATGAAGAGTAATGTAGCTACTTTATCACTTATACTTATGTATTTTATGTCAGTCAGCATTGCGGCTGTTAAGCTTGTTAACTTTCTTTAAATACACAAAAATAAATGTCTTAATCATACGTCTATTGAAACCTTTGATTAAGCTAATATATTTGTGTTGATTAGGCATATCAACACTGTAAACATCAGCATCATACCTATTTTTTAATACTTTAGGTACAGTTTGATCAGTCAAACTATAAACAGAAGAACTTTCTTTAGACAGTATAACTTAAAACATGTGAGTATTTCTCCTTATGGAAACCTTATTTTTGTGATTATTTTGACCGTCACACCAAATGATAATGCGTCACACCTTATGACAACAGATGGCAGATGTGGTATGAAAATGGAATAAAAAAAACTTAGTTGGAGCGTTGAAACTTTTATAACACACAAAAATGCTAAATATATATTTCAGCATTAAAATAAGTAAACATATGAGAACAGATTAACAAAACAAATGTGCATGTTTCACAGAAATTATGAACTTACCTAAGTCTGTGTGTGTGTGTGTTAGTGTGTGTATGTGTATGTGTGTGTGTGCGCGTGTAGCAGAAATTATGAACTACCTTAAGTGTCTGTTATTAATAAAAATAAAGTGAAAAAAATATATATGAAGAAGCATGTGTTGAAGAGCAGATTAACAAAATTGCATTAAGTGTGTGTTTAAATGTTTTAAAGAAATTCAGACCGGAACAACTAATTGATCTCAGATATTGTTCAATTGAAGCAAGTCATTATTGGGGAGTGTGGCACACCTGTGAGAAGGTTCTGGCTTGGATATCAAGCATGCTATTTGGAGCCTGCTATTGAGTTACGTGATAAAAGATGGAGGCTGTCTTATTTGGCCAGATGAAGACATTCTTTTCACCATCTTGGACCATGCAATTTTTCTCCACTCCATCACCACATGCGTGCTACCTGGACAGAATATGGTCTTTCAACTTGACAATGATAAAGATTCCAACTGTGAAGTTATGTTCTTCATCAGAAGATGCTTAACTAACAGTTACTTTAGGGTGGATAGATCCTGCTCTTGAACACACACACTGTTAGGGATCAACACCACAAGAGAAACTCTCAAAAGAAGGTTTCTTAGGTGGGTGGCAGGGGCATAATTCAGGATATGTGCAGAAGCATCTTAGAGATCTGTAGAATATTTCCACCGGGGAAAATGTGAGCACTTGGGGAGTGTTACTGATTCTAGTGACAGGGCACACCGTTTGGAGTAGCATGTTATGGACAGCATTACTGTCTTCTTCAATCCACTTTACTGTCACTTTGTCAGCCATGTGCTTTAAAGCTTTGGCACCTTTTCCATGTGGTTTTTCAGATATGTTTGAAGTAACCATCTTAAATCTCCAAGTATATAGTATGCTGCTTAGCAGACAGGAATTTGTATGGTTACGGTACCGTGTGGCTAGTCCATCACTCAAAACATGCACGGAATCAATTGCAAGCTTACTTTTTACCTTGAGCTCATCCACAATTGGCTTGATATGAACCCACACCATCCTTTCATCATGTTGCAAACTTTGGGAAATTGTGGCAAAGCACTGAGATCCATTTCTGGAGTAGGCCAACACAGTATTTACTGTCCCTGGCTGACTGTTGCCCCCCACAGTAAAAGTCTTTAATTTTAGTGTTTAGCTTACATGCCTAATTTTCACTGATGTGCACATATAAGGCTATTTTATTACTTTGCAGGTTTTTCTGAGCTGTCTGAACTGCTGAAACTGGTGAATTCAATTGTAATGGTGGCCAGCAATCTCTTCAAGACCTGTTTGTGAATCTGTCTTTGAACTTAACAATAATTTCAGTTTTTTTTCTTTTAACCCAGTTGTTATTTCCACTGCTCTCGTGTGGCTTTATCATTTGGGTTATGTGCTCCAATTTCTATTTCATCAAAACAGCTTTTTTTTTGCATGTTCCACTCCTGCATTGCATAGTTTTCTAGGTAATGGAGATACACTTTTGGTTGAAATTAGGCCTTTGGTTCCTATATTGTCTATTATAAATGTAATATTTTCATGCTAATAACATGCACGTGTTTTGATCACTTGGTTTTGTTTTAGTGATGCAGAAAGGTCTGTACTGGATGAACTGCTTGTAGGAAATGCGCTGTGTTGATGTGCTACTTTGATAATACACTTTGTGGAGTTCCCGTAAAGAATGAGTATTCTTCAGTTTTTTTCCCCTTTTGTCCAATTAAATATTTTGATAATGGGAGCAGACGGCTATTTTCATCAAAAAAGCTGAACAAACAATTTTTTTCTTCTCCTTCAATCTCTGTGAATATTTGTTCCGAAATGAAAAGCAAATTCTCTCACTGACAGCAATACCGCTTATCCTAGAGCCTGTCCCCACCGATATTGGGCGAGAGACACCTGGACAGGTCACCAGTACATCACAGGGCTAACACTTGGACATACAACAACTCACACACATTCACACCTACTGACAATTTAGTGTCACCAATCAATCCGCATGTTTTTGGACTGTGCGACGAAATCCGGAGGAAACCCACGCTAACAAGGGGAGAACATGGAAACCCCACAGAGAAAGGCTCTTGGCTCAAGGTGGGGATCAAACCCAGGTCCTTCTCGCTGAGAGGCAACAGTGAGCCACCGTGCTGCTGTATTAAATGTATTTTAATTAAACATGTAAAAATGAAAGAATTGGCTATAAATTACATTCGGACATGAAACAACCCATATCCTGTCAACCATCCTACTACAAACATCTTATTAATTTGCATTTTCACAATAACCCATATACGTCGCAATCAAAATTGCAATCCCATTAATGCTTTGGTGTTTTCGAGGCCAATGTTAGCTATGATATGGAAAACCTATTAGCTACTGTGTGTTAACAATCTTATATGTTGAGTATAATGCTTCACACTGAAGTTAGTCCATTCATAGCCATAATTTACATAATCACAGCTAACATTGGTCACTTGTAGGAGGCAAACTTCAAAGAACATTGCAAGCTATTTACCTTAACTCACATCATTAAGGGCGCTTTCACTCTGCTCGTTTGGAGCAGTTGATATGGAACCAGGAGCATTTCCCTAAAAGATTGGTTCGTCTAAGCATATGGAACCCCGCTATTGCATTAGGATGTGGAACAAAACAAGCAATCCGAAACTGCCTAGTTTGCAAAACCTACCCATGCAACACAAGTAAACTGAGTTCCAAATCATGTTTGTTGACAAGGGGGCCTATTGCCACTAGATCGGTAATGCCTTTTCATCATAATATAATGGTGGACACATACGACAATGAAGTAACCCACTACCGATTGGTTTTATTTTCAACAAGGTCATGCTTTCACCAACGTGATGATCTGTTTAACTTTTAAACAATTCACTTAATACAAATTTTCCTGCTCTGAGTCTGCAATTTGTAGCAAATGCCAGGCCATCACAGTATAATTTGAACAAGTTAACACGTAACCTTGTGAAAGCTCCCAATCTATTTGCCAAGGTAACAGTAAATATATATTATATGATTGATTCGACTGCATTAGGAAAACTTAAGGTTACTTGTCACAGTGCCTGCTCTCGCTTTGGAAGCAGTGACACTCACCTCAGAGCGGTGCTGCAGACATCATCATTTAGTTCCATCATTTCAAAGGGGCCAAAAAATATATACAAATAATAATAAATAATATAAGAAATGAACCAATAACTTAGTTTATTTATAAGGCGTCAAAAACAGGCCTGATAATAATAATAATGGTAACAATAAGACTTTCAGGTAAGAACAAGTGCTTCAACAGACAATACATCACTTAATTAATTGGTCAGTACAGCATTGGTGATTTCACAACATAGTCAAGCACGGCAAAAACACCTAGTTAAAAACGCCACTACTATGTATTTCCTACAGTGACAATAGCAAATGATTTATATGTGGCTATACAACTGTAACAAACTAGCTCCCACGGCACTGGCAACTTGCTAGCATGTTCATGTAAAACCTTATAGTCATATATTTACCTAACTGCAAAAGCAGCAGGTAAGAATGTGTTTTATAATTAGAACATCAGTGTTTAGCCAACATACAAAATTTCAGACCATTAAGAAACTAAATTTTATTTGTATGCTCATTGCTTCCACAGGGAATAACTTTTTGGGGAAAAGTCGTATCCAGCTGTCTGCCGACGTTGGAGCAGATTGCAGTCGTTCCGCCAAAGCGATCATTTGTTCGAGACTGTCAATGTTGCTCACAAAATTCACCCACTAGGATATTAGATTATGCCAACTGCCATTGCTGTGTGACGTTGACAGATATATTCAGATCACAGTGAACAGAACACCAACTACTGTGAATGAAAGAAATGTGACAATATATAAATGAATGTAGGAATAAATAATTAAATACTGTCATATAAATAATGACAGATGTACATAATTAAATGTGTTACATTTATTTATTTCAGTCAACATTTATTTTCTTATTATTTAATATTGGCACAAATCGTCCTCCACAGCTGAAACATTATTTCTTGATTATTAATAACCAGTTGACCACAAACCTCAATATATAAGTGTTTACTTACAGAGTAAAATCAATGTAACTTAAAGTTAAATCCATTTTGTCTTGCTATCTGGTAGCCTGATTCGTTGAAGATTTAGTAGGGCGGACTCTGCAGTTCTGAAGCCATGGCAGCAATAATTATGTGGCGGCATAACATACATAACAGAACCACTTAAGAGAGTAGCATAGTCTCAACAGGCCGGAGACCGGACAAGTTTCTTTTTCAAGCTGTTCTTTTTATTGCCATAATAGCTTAGGCTGCCACTCTACTTTATTTAAAAAAGTATCCGGATTAGTGAATTTAATCATAATTTAATAATTTATTATTATATGTAATCATAACTTATACTGACAACATATTGCAGTGCAGTGTAATACAGCTCTTTGAAGACCCTTGTCCTCCATCTAAGTGTTCACCCTCAGCGCTTCGCTCGAATGGCCGTAGACAAGTAAGAGGGAATTGATACAGCACATTCATCATGCTAGTAAGCATACATGGAATTGGTTATATCTTTAAATGCACAACTTTTTTAAATATCAAGAAAATTAGGTACTACATGAGTTGACACAAAAGTAAGCAAGAACCACAACTATGTTTGTTAGTTATTGATTAATGATTGATTAATCTTCGTTAAGAATTTGAGCAATCAATGGTTTCAAATTAAACAATTCAATTGAACTTGTGATAATGTCGTTTGGTTGGAATTTACAGGGCAAAAAAAAATTGCGCATGCGGCATTTTAACCTTAAACCATGCAAAAACAGTGAAGGTGTATTGATACATCTGCAACACTGGCTAAAGCCTGGTTTGAACTTCTGTGTGATCGTGTTCACAAATGTAAACGTTAATTTGTCACTTATGTTTGCTTATTAGTATGCCAACATACTTAAACATGAATTTCAATGGCCCACTAGGTGGCAGAGTCAAATTCAGTAATGCAGAAGGTACAGAAAACAGCAGAAGAAAAACAGACACGGAAACTCCCATTCATGTCCTGCGAAAGTACAAAGTGCTTTTCACTTTTTCTTATATGAAATCAAGTCTATTTAAAGAAAATGTTTAAACAAGCAGAACAGACCAAAGTGCTGTACAATATTTTCACAATTAATCAAACAACACAGAAAACTGTTGCAACATATAGCTTACATAAATAGGGCTATACTATGTACAAGCTGAGTGCATAGAAAACCACTAATAATGTTGGAATTTAAATCAGCCCATCTGCTCCAATTAATTGTGATATCTACACTTTAATTTGTGTGGATACAGCCAAAATATGATTTAATAACAACTTGCTTTCCATCCTGCTCAGCCAATCAGTGATTGCTTGAGACACTGAGAAGATGCAACGGGCAGTTAAGATTTGGGAGAGGGCTTCACCTCCACACGTTGGTGGACCTCAGTGACCTATGCTGTCCTATTAACTCCTGCACTTCGAAGCTACAGCAAGCTGTTTACATGCTACTACGCAGAAGTATAAAACCGGGCTTACCTCAACAACTAGTCACTGTGTACCTGCGACATCTATTTCAACAGAACTGGTGGGCCTATTTTCAGCAGCTAGCCTTTTAAACAAGCTGCACACACAACTCATCCCTGACCCTTTATTCGTGGGTTATGAATATCCTTTTTTAATCCAAAAAATGTATATGTTTTATGTAGCTAATAGCATTATAAACCTCAGCACTATTCGAGAAGATGCACCTCTTATTAATGTTGTTTTCACGTGTAAGTGCAAAAATTACGGTTATGCAAATGTTTAAATAAAGATTGAGGGAACAAGTCTGTGTAAAATCATGCTGAATGACTTTTTGTAAACAATCAATTATTGTTCATTAACGTGAGTAACTGATCAATCATGGAATTTTCTGATAATATGCAACCCTTACCACATCACTCCCACAATGCCACACCTTTAAGTCACAGGTTAAAAGCTTAATGACTTTAACACTACATTATTTGTTGGGAAATACCATGCAATTTTGTGTAAAATCAGATATCTATAACCCCCTTATGGCCTGAATGAAATTATCCTTGTTTCAAAACCGTATTTTGCTACATTGTATAAGGCCCCAACTACTTTGTTGACAATTCAGGGTCACCTCTAATTATAATTGGAATTACTCCAACTGAATGAGACTCCTATGATAAGAATCCTTTTGGCCAATAAATGTTTAAACTAGTGTGCAGAGAAGAGAGAGTAGAAGTTTAAAAAGCTGATACATGACTCCACCAGCAGCCAAAAACGGTGGCAATAATGTGGTCAATAATGCTGGACCTTATTAAATAGCTGATCTATTAAAATGACTAACTTGTTGAATAGAACTTAAACTATGGGCATTCTACTCAATATGGCTGGCAAAAGAGAATGACAGAGAAAATCCTGTACATTTTATTTTAACACAGGATCTTAAACAATGCAAAGGGATGTTCAGATCGTTATCAACAGATTGGTTTCATGCTTAGTCCAAGCATATTTGAAAAGATCTTAATCTGCAATATTAGTCCATGTAAAATGCCAACCATAAAGCTAGGCCGTACGTCCTTTTATAGATAAATCTCACAAATTTAAAAGGAAACAAGTACATGAGCAAACTGGTTCTGAGAAGCTTTTGACAGAGTAAGTGGATAGGCTACTTCAGTGTGTAGCAAACCCGTTTTAAGCCTAGCTTCTTGTTTGATTGCCATGAGAAAAACTTGACGAGTCCCCCTTGTGCTTTGTCTGTAACAGCGAAAAATATGTGTTGTCAAATGTTAGCAAAAGCACAACATATCTCATTTAAAAAGACAAATGCTATTAAAATGTCATGCCCATAGACATATTATGTAAGATTGATTGACTGAGATTGATTAATTAAAATATTCAATTGGCATTTGTCCATGTGGATTCCTTTTCCCACAGACACATGAAGCATATATATATATATATATATATAATAATATGTGTTGAGGAAAATAATCCTTAACTCAAAGAGTCAACTGCGATCCTCTTTTCTGATTAACATATAGTCATATAATGGCAATAAGCCTTGTAAGTGGCTTAGCATTATCTTGATCTTAGTAGTAGCCCCCCCACCCACACCCACCCACACACACACACACACACACACGGGGTCCCTGAATTGCTAATTAACGACTCAAAAAAGAAGTGGAGACCATCATTGATATTGTCAATATGTTTTAAAAAACATTCAAAATGTGCTCTTTCAGTGTTTTTAGCCCAACACACAAATAAAATCCACATCATTGATAGATATGTGTACTCTGTATACCGATACATTAAATCCATGTAACACCAACATAGATAATCTGATCATCCTTTTGTATTTTCACTTTTGACTTAAACTACTTTGCTCAGATCTTCAGAGCCATCCATAAATCATAGTCAAGTATTCATGATTCAAACATTGCATTAGCATTTTGTTTAACATGTTTTTCTATAATGGTTATAAAATTGAGAAAATGCAATATGACAAAAACGCATCTCCACACCTGGGTTGTATGAGGCGTAACATTGTGGTCATGCTAACCCTAGAGACAAGCTTCAGAATGCATGCCATTGTTTGCAGTTGGTCAGCTAGTGGCTAATAGTATCGTCAGTTCCTCCTTGACAGCAAGAGGCTTGCTCATGTCTTCTCAATTGTTTATATATATCTAGAGAATATTCTAGTGGTGACATGTGAACTGCCACAATCCATCCGTTTCAGCAATTAACTGTCAAGTCCATTTTCTTGCATTTTTCTGAAGTCATTTGCTCCAGCCTCCAGGTCCATTACAGCGATGCGGCTCGGCAAAACTGACTGGCATGCAAGTTAGCTTGCATGCTAGCTAACGAGCCTAGGTTGGCTAGCGAGCTATCTTGTTTCTATTGAATGAAGACAAGCTAGCCATAAATTGTCAGAGATCTATGAAAACAACTGCACACGTAACGTTGCAATTTAGATAAAATGTACACTTAAATGATCTACTGCAAATGACAAAGCCTACATTTGCGGCAGATAAAGCAGACATTTACATTTAGGTTAATTGCGATATACATTTTTTTACCTGTTCGTCGAATCTACT
The DNA here is from genome assembly GCA_036024795.1 of Galaxias rostratus. Lineage (NCBI taxonomy): Eukaryota > Metazoa > Chordata > Actinopteri > Galaxiiformes > Galaxiidae > Galaxias > Galaxias rostratus. Next base: position 11,705 of record JAVQJS010038749.1, read on the forward strand.
AATTACGGCCTGAACCCATTCCACGGGTTTATGCGCCGCCATAGCCGGCTGGGTAGAAGCCGCAATGGGCTGGTAACTGGAATCTCAGTATTAATAATGAATTTTCCAAACTTTGCAACCGCTTAGTCTTCAAATACTGCTGTTGACAGGGATGCTTTATTTTTCTTTCGCTTATCAGACACACCAACATGTCGCCATGACCGTACCGGAAGTTTGAATCCTCCTTCTCAATGAACTGATGCTGTTTCAGAAAAGACCAGCGCGCGTGCGTTGTGGCTTTGCGGGGCTCGTGTGAACCTATTTTCATCAATGACAAGCTTTAGGTAACAAACTTGTGATGTCAGCCTTGTGATTTTACACTGATCTTGTCTCGCAATTCCTGTGATTTTCTTTATTAGTACTTTAAATAATATTAGCTTTGTAGACGTTTTTGACTGAATTAGGCAGACCAGTGGCCTGGTGGTCTACAGAGTCTGTTTTATGTAACCTTCTCTTTATGCATGTGTCCATCACTTTTTTTCTTTAAATCCGAGATAATATCAGGCATTTGTCTATGCGTAATTTCAGTGTGGGAGTTTTTTATTTTGCAAACTGTTGGCAAAATTAGCACATTGTTGTGTTGCTGCGGCCAAAAAAGTCTAAACATCGAAACATTCTTGTTTTATATTAAACAGTGTATAATTGATTTATAATAGTTTAGTTGAGGCAAAAAAGCCTCATTTTTTCTGTGACTATTAACCAATTAGACACAGCAATACTGAAATTCTATTCGGGAATTATCTGGATTGTCGGTTGGAAACCCATCAGATAAGATAAAAAAGTATCTACAATATCAAATATCAATGATATATAAACAAATGTATGTATTAATGGTTTAATTTGGGTGTCATCTATCCTTGTTTGTCAGAGTGAACACCTTGATTAGTTATTTTGTTTAAGGTTTGGTATTTAAGTCCTGTCTAGTATTTTTACTTCATCGTTTAATGTCACATGCTCTTTGAACCTGTTTTTCTCTCCATTCACCTGCACCTGAGTCTACTCGTCCCTGCTAAACCTTGACCGAATGAATCCACCAACTGAAGACCCAGCAGGTGAAGGCTGGTTAGAGGAGCGCTGTGGAGGTAAGATGGGAGGATGCAAGAGCTTTCTAATGCAGCAAAGGACTTTGAGTTGAGGACTCAAAAGCACAACAAGACAGAGGAAAAGTTAAACAAAAGGTCTTTCTTTACCTGGTAAAAAGGTTTGATACACTCATCATGTGCTGCTTTCCAGTTGCAGTTTAACATGCCCTTGTTGACTTCCATTCGGCACTTGCCCTCCGGGAGTCCCTGCCTTCATCTGAAGTGTTTTTCCATAGGTCTGCAAATCTGAAGTGAACTTGGTTAGATCAACCCTCAGAGAGATAAGAGATCAAGTTAACAATGGTGGTCACTCCAGAGGTGTATATCACCGATGATGCTTTGTTGTTGTGCATTTGGGGAAATAGAATACATCAATGGTTAGGTAGGTGGCAGTAATGCATGTAAAACTCCAGTTGCTCACCACCGAAGGAGAATATTAATAAATAAAGCATAAACCTAACAATAAAAGCTGGGGTAATCATAATACATAATCACAAACAGACAAAAACATGCATTCCAATTTATCACAAACTGACACAGCTGATTGAACAAGTCTAATTTAAACGACCATGCAGGGTTTTCCATTGATTTGTAGTAAGCATTATAGCGCCAAGCCAACAAATGATGTTTGAGCAATGCTGTTATGTCCTACTGAGGGTAAGTGAATGAGAAGTTGAACTGCAATTGGAACGCAGCCAAGGAATCGATTCCAGTGCTGTGTTTCAATAGTCGTTCCACTTACACTTAGCCCTTGGTATGACATAACAGCATAAGTCCTGTGGAGGCCACCTGGAGAACATAAGGAAAATTGGCAGGGGAATTATATAAACAAACCTGTCATTGACTGGTCGTCAGTTTTAGGCTGTGCTCTATACGTTTTTTTTTTACAAATCATTGGAAAAACCTCCATACTCATTTAAATTAGGCTTATGCAATCAGCTACGTCATTTTCTCATAAACACAAATGTATAATTGTTTCTTTTTGTGACATGTATCATGATTATCCTGACTATTTTTGCTAGGGGTTTCTGATACCTTGCTCAATTTATTAATATTCTTTGGTGCTACGGAATTGTTGTTCACAAGCCCCCTCAGCCCTCGGAGGGTTGATATCATCAAGTTCACTTCTGATATTGCGTAATGGAACGACACTTAAGACGGCGGCGGGATTTCTCTGAGGCCAAATGCCAATGGGAAGTTCAAAGGGGCATGTTCAACCACTACTGTAACGCAGCACAGGTCTCAGAGTCAATTCCCTAGTCTGGCAGTCACTGTAATCAATTTCATAGCCCTGCTACAGTAACAAAATGCTTTATATTTACAGAGAAATTTCAACAGTAACCTAATGTAATTGGGTTTTCCAAAAGGCTCAGTGTCGTGAAAATTGCAAGTTGAAAGTAGGGCATGATTGATGATCAATTTAGCATTAATTTAATAATGTTTTAATGAATGTTTTACTCTCAATTCAGAAGTAGTGAAGTTTTGTGATACAAGAATAGATCATTGTATGAAACAAAGCGATGCGGCTGGGTTTGAATGCAAAGCAATTCAATGTATTTACTAGTCTAGAAAAGCATAATAATTTTTATAGCACAGAATAAAGAAAACTCACTGAATAATTACAGTACTTTACTAAAAAGGTTAGTAGGCATTCAGCTTTGGTTATCACACAAACATCAACAGCATACCAGTTAAAGTATTGACAAGTTAGGAAGCACCACACAGCAGACATTTTCTAAGCTTAAGTATAAAACTCTCAATGTCACAAAAAAAGTGGGCTTTGCATTACTTTGAGACAAAGTAAGACATTACTTTGAGACACAGGTGGTGCTGTGTAGCAAATAAGTGAAATTTAAATCTCGTGGAAAAGGGCTCTGTGGTTTTAGTGGTACAGTTCTAGAACGGAGTCCATTGTGTGAGGTTGAAGAGTTCTGGGACTTAGTTTGTTGTTTGAATAAAGATAGAAAAATCCATTAAGATGGTAGAAATGTGGTTCGAAACATGGGTTTTCTTTGTTCTGGTCAATGACCTAGTGGAGTGAGAACAAAAGTGTGCTGGTTCAGTTTGGGTGATCCAGTGATCCTATTACTCACGTTAATTTGGTTAAAACTGAATCGTTTGAATAAATGTTGGAAGTTGTGCAGTGACTCAATAAAGATTATTTTACTTCGAAATGGTAAAGTTAAGTTCAGACGTCAAGGGCTTTCGCGCCTGTAGTCATGACCAAGGCCTAATTCATTTGCTGTCCGTGGAGCTTGGTTCAAGCGAAGCAGGGGATGCAATTTCTAACCTGTCAGAAGTAACGGCGGCCGACCAGGGACTTGCGGGTGTAAAAAGCAAAGGTTTCCTGGTTGAGAACCTAAATATTGGAGGTATCAAAAGCAGTAACCAAAAGGTGGCTGAAATCACTTTCGTGATTTTGTCTATGTATATTTGGATGACATCTTGATCTTTTCCAGTTCCGAGGAAGAACCTGCAGTCCATGTGTGCGCAGTGCTCCAGTGGCTTTTTTGGGGTATGGAAATACTTTTGATGAACAGCTCAAATGTATGTGCCATCCAGGAATGGCCAGTTAACGCCCTGGTGAAGGATGTGCAATGGTTTCTGGGCTTTGCCAATTTTTATCACCAAATTTTGGATCACTGGCGCAGCCTTTCACTGAGCTGACAAGGAAGACTTCTTGTCCGTTCCACATGTCTGTGTTACGGGCCCCAGTGGCACGGGGTCCACAATAACAAAGAAATGATCTGCAAAACAAATGTAGTGTGTAAGAAAAGAATGACGGCAGCACTTATGTATTTCTCCAGATTGCGTCTCTTTATTCTCTTTACAAGTCATGTACAACACATAGCAGTGCATTACTTTGTCCAGAATAACAGTGACTAATAAAGTCAAAATAAAATACACTTTTGTATACATTCTTTTCTGTCTCTGAAAACCATTCGTAATTGCTGCTTATTACCATTACCGACTACTCATTGCAAAACCAGTGAATTTCATATACGGCAGCTCTAATTTGCTGAACTTAGTCATGTAGTAGCAAATGCAGAGTGTAAGCAAAAAACGACGGCAGCACTCTTGTCTTTCTCCAGATTGCGTTTGAACAGTGAACCGGAAGGTGCTCCGCTGAAGGTTTCGCTCTACAATATTATTTATACAAGACTATCCATGCTGAGTATAACTCTAATATTCATTTATATAATTAACAGACACCTATTTAGTGACATCAGAACAATTACTTATAAAATAATATCTAACGTGGTTACATCCCTAGGGTGTACCACATCTGCTCCAGCCCAAAAGGCTTTCCAAGACCTTTAACGCCGTTTCACAACTGCTCCGGTCCTGCAGCTTCCTGATCTAGCACTGCAAATTGTCACGGTGGCAGATCTCTCCAAGGTGTCTGCAGGGGCGGTCCTGTCTCAGTGCTGCTCTTCAAATGAGAAATTGCACCCCTATGCGCCATCCAGGCCAGACCTGGACCTTTGCAGCACATTTCTGGTGGCCAGGTATGAAGGATCAGGAGATAAATCACAGCTTGCACCATCTGTGTGCAAAGTAAGCACCCAAACTCAAACCTGCAGGTCTGCTCCTCCCCTTGCCAGTAGCCTGGTGCCTATGGTCCCACATCTTCCTGGACTATGTTACGAGTCTGCCGGAATCCCAAGGTAATACGGTGATTGTTTGGTTGGTTGATTACTTTTCCAAAGCTGTCTATTTTCTCTCTTTCCCCAAGCTTCCGGCAGCTCAGGAGACTGCCCATCTGCTCCTCAAAAACGTCCTTCATGTTGTGAGTGATAGATGGCCACAGAGAAGGTGGTACTTCCTTTGGCTGAAGTCTTTGTCATGCGGTGTTGTAAGGCTTGATAGCAGGCACAGTCCACCCTCCTTTACCCCCAAGACAGCTATGAGAAGCAGGCTAACAGCTATTAGCTGGTTCCATGCTTCAGGGTGGGCCAACATGTTTGGTTTGCAACTAAAGACCTGCTGCTTCGAGGAGGGGGAGCCGAGCACAGTTGTAAATACAGTTTTTTGCAGGCCTAGGCCGTAAAATTGTAGGATATTTTGTTCCGAATTAAAATAACACTTACCCCGATGTTTGCAGGAACACATTTAGAAACATAATGACACCATTACACCACCGATTGACAATGAAGGAAAGCCAAAATCCCCTCCCCCCTGCTAAAATTATTGTCTAACCCAAGATAATACAGGTGATTGAGGTAAACTCCCAAAGCAATCCAGAACATAAAACGAATTTAACACGTACAGAATATAGCATAAAGACCCCTTCAATTCCTGAACACATTCGTATGCAGTGTCAGGTACCCCACTTAGCGGTTTTCTTCCTTTGACTAATTAAAAAGTATATATACATCAAAAACAACATTGTCATATAGTAGGCACCACATGAATGTAATATATAGCTGCCTATACACGGAAACATTATGCATATCACTCTAGATAGGGTTTAAACATATGCCTAAACAATGGGATAGGCTCCAGCCCCTCATAGGCTACGGGATAATATACCATAGTTCATATCCTAATGCCTATAGAATCAATGTTCTATAGACCCATATTTTATACTCATAAACCCATAATCACAGCACAAACATGCCAACCAAGCTCTGTGCACAAAAGTTACAGGGGTAATATTCATAATATCAAAGAAATT
>JAVQJS010038787.1:0-12597 GCA_036024795.1 Galaxias rostratus
TATAGAGAGAAGAGGTGATAAGCGAAAAAAGACGGATGGGGACAGAGAGAGAAGTAGAGAAGAGAGAGAGAGAGAGAGAGAGAGAGAGAGAGAGAGAGAGAGAGAGAGAGAGAGAGAGACAGAGAGAGAGAGACAGAGACTAACCAAGGGGGGCTTTTTTCCAAAGGTACCTCAGGACGAGTGGAGTGGCTACCCGGGCGAGAAGGACGACGACATCCCCTGTCGGCGGATGCGCAGCAGTAGCTACGTCAAGGCCATGGGAGAGCTGGAGGACGAGAGCGGCGACTCGGACACCAGCCCCAAGACTTCCCCACAGAGGGCTGTGCGGCCCGACGCCCTCATCCTCAAATCCGTCATGCAGAGGCCCCATCTAGACCCCCAAAGGTAGGTGGCCACGCTGCGCATTCGGAGGAGCGTTGCCAGGGTGTTGTTGAGGGTGTCGATACGAGGAGCTCCTCCCCCAGAGTGACAGCCACGCACAGGTTGTCCCCTGAGGGTATGATTGACAAAATAAACGCTGTGTGAAACGCAGAATACGTTTGCATTTATTTATGAAGGACCTTTTTGAACTGACACGTTTGTATGTTTATATTTAGAGGAAATAGTTTGCATTGAGTTGACAAAAATTTGCTATGCTTCGTGTTTGAACCTGACTCTTTTTTGGGGGGAGAGATTTGCATTTGTTCTACCCTCACCTAATGATCATAGTTTAGTTTATGGAGCGTTTGCCCTGCTCATGGTAAACCTTCACCCCTCGGCCTCGGGCATTTATTCAGCTTCCAATTGGCTCCTTGCCTGCCTTTGATCTTTAAACCTCTCTCTGACAATAACTTACAGCTGTGTTAGTTGAAAAGCAGAAGTGGTTTGCTTTCGCCTATTCAATGTGTACTAAAGTGCTGATTATTAATCTGGAAGTTGGAGTTCACTATGTAGAGTGATGTTGTAGTGTGCAGAAGTGTCTAGATTGTTTGCTGGACTTTTGGTTCTCGGAGACCTTATACATCAGCTTTGTTTAGACAAATTGTGAAGTCGCTCGGCAACAGGGGAAGAAAATCATTTATTACTCCATATTTATTTACGAGTAAGACCTGTAAAGATATATGACTAAGAGCTTTTCAGATTTTACAAGTTAAATTGGTGCGTAGCGCTTCAATGCTTTGTCCTTGTGGGCTATTTACTTTGTGTGGGAGGTTGGTTGGCTTCAAAGATCAGGTGAAACAGTGCTTTGCAGAGTGTCACAGACCAATGCCAGTTTGTTGTATCTGACCTTTATCATCTGTTAGGCCAATATTTGCCCAACATCTTACGCAGACAATGTGCCTCGTTTTATCCCAGCGATGTTGACAAGACTTCAGCAACGCCATCAAATCCCTCCAATGCCAGGGGCAATTGTGGGTGTGTAGTTAAACTGCCTCTCGTTTGGCATGGGAAATATCTCGTGTGTTCCATGGATATATCCCAGCCCTTTTATGGATATGATTTGTTTTAGTTAATGAGTTTTAAAGGTGTCAGTGAGATTGGAGATGGAAGGAAGGTCAAAAGGTAATTTCATAAAGACACTTGCACACCAATAATAGGGGGTTTTGTCAAACAGCTAACATGAGCCATTAAGCATATTAAAGTGACTGCTTATTAAGTAATAACAAGCAATACATAAAATGTAATTGTATAAGTATAGTAAAACATATAGGTATAATTATTATATAATTTTGTCTATTTAAAAATATTTCCATATAATAACACTTTGTTGTATTGGTTGTTTTGAAGATGCAAAAGATGACACGGTTTAAAGTGTTTTTTCAGTGATATGACAATAATACGTAACACAACAAAGATGAAAGGGTTAACCGCCTGCTGGGATGTGGGGAAAGGTATGTGTCTGAGGTAGTTACAGGTAATAAGTGTTACTATTAGTTTATTAGTTGGGGAAAATTACATAGCAGTCTAAAATAAGGCCTAGTTATAAATTGCCTATTAAGAGTGCACTACTGTGTTACGCTGTTTACAAGAGTAATTGACTGAACCCACAAGTAGCCTTAGTAACTTCTTGTTACAGAATTAGTACAGCCTTTTTGTTAACATTGAACATTGACAGTGTCACATAAAATGGAAGAAGTAGGATCTCATAGCTTGTGCTATGTCCAGTCGGCACTTGGTCTCGCACTTTTTCCATGCCCAGCCAAAGCTAAGCTTCTATTTATTCATATATTCTTAGATTTTCAAATCGCAAATTAATATATTCACTAGTTCAATCATTGTCTACTTATTTTAAGTTGATTAAAGTCTTATTATTGTCTGAATAATAAATTATTTATATGGTATAATCAAAAGGTTATCATAACCTGGCTTAGTTAGTTCCTGTTTTGATTTTACTTTATTTTTAAGAACTGATTTCTATAATCATCTTACATTTTTATTCATTCGAATTTAGTTTTTTTTAAGATTCCTCCCTTTATTACCTCCCCCGCAGATATTAATAAATGCAATGATCTGAGAGAACACGCTATGAGCACCACATGTTGCCTGTACCTTATTTAAAGTCTCAGAAGGCCCACCAATCAGTGACCAATTTGACCAATATGTGCAGGGAGGCGTGGGCTTCCTCAAGACATGGAGTATGCAGGCTCTTTCTCAACCCTTTTACCTTTGGATGGTCGTCTGTGGTCTGTTTTCTTCAATTGAAACTGTGTGCTGCTTTCTGCCTGATGGTGACCCAGAGGATGTCTCTCAGCCTATTGTTGTTAGGGCTCAGTGAAAGTTGCTGGTCCAGAGTGAGACGGTTCTTTGTTTCCTGCTGTAAATTACCCCACAAGGGCCAGACTCCCAGCAGGGCCATGCGTTATGGTCCAGGCAGAGGCCCTGCAAGCAGGCACACGTAAAATCGCGTCTCATCCAGACTCGCAAGGCTTAGACTCTACATACTATTGTTACCGGAGGATAATCGCTTTCCCTCCACGGGATTCTGATCACTTCTTGCTTTTGTTCCGCTACCCAAATCTCTTGTTTCGCCAAACTCCACTAGAGAATTCCCCCTAGCCTGTTTTGGTTAAGGCTACTAGATCACATTCACTGACAAATGGACGTAGGAGACAGGTCACACACACTGTCGTTGTGAAAGACAGGATGGTCGCCACTGCGGTGACCGCATCCGAGTTCGAAGGGGCCCTCGATGAGGCGGCGAGTGTTCCTGGCAGGATGATTCACACGCTCACTAATGACTCCTGCATAAGAAATACGGACGAAAAGACAATACATCACGGAGAGAAAATACATTCTGCCAGCCACATTTAGCTCAGGCCATATGTGAGTGGCACACGCGGCAAGGGGAAAGGCTGAACTGTGCATTCTGTGACGTGCTGAAAGTACCCGTCCACTCAATTGCCTCTGCATGCGTTTGGCCCCGCGAGTCATGCCTCACCATTGTCTCTCCCTCCACACTCTCGTTGTCTAGCCACAGCTACCATTTGCAAACCACCAGGGACTTGCGGCCCCACCCTAGCGTCTCGCTGGACCCCACCTCCACCTACAACCCTCCTCAGTTCCGCTCCCGCAACCAGAGCTACATGCGTGCCGTCAGCACCCTCAGTCAGGCTAGCTGCGTCAGCCAGGTGAGTCCCGCACAGACACCCCGCCGAGGCCACGCCGGGTCCGCCGGGGAGGAGCACACAGATTGGGTAGCGTTGCCCCTGCGTTTGAGTTAGAGGGCGTCGGACAGTCTGCCGTGGCCCGCCGAGGCGGGCTCTGTAGGCCTGCGGAGCCCGTGACACTTCAAGCGCCAACCCTCTTTGCGCACACATGATAGTCGGGCTGCATGACTCAGCTTAGGTACCAGCCCAACACACTGACGAGATCTCTGCATGCTTTCCCACGGGACAATGTTGCTCCTCTCTCCGTTTTGCATGTCACCCTGCTAAAATGCTACATTTACTGTATTTACATACTATACTCATAATTTGTCCAAGGAGATTACTAAGGGCTCAATTAACATGTTGTTGTGCTTCATGTGCGAACTGCGATGACTTGACCTGGCATGCTGTTTCTGTTGTGTTGCAGTACGTCTGCTTTTGAGTAGGGGTAGTGGATTTGACGTCTGATTACATAAAGCCACAACTCTGATGGCTTCCAACGGATTGGGTGTAACAATACGGTCACATACATTGTTGATGGATTTGTGTGTCTTTGGTTGTTAATTGCTTGCCTTTTGTGAAATAGATGTTGATGCAGATCAAAGGTCGGAATTGACAGTGGTATTTTCTCATGCTAACACTCCTTCATATTTACTGTACAAAGGGGAAGAATCAAAGTGAGAAAGAGAAAGGAAGAGGAAAAATTAAGGACTGCTATTCCTGTTTTTGTCTCTCAGGTGAGTGAGACTGAGGTCAATGGCCAGTTTGAGTCAGTTTGCGAGTCCGTTTTTAGCGAAGTAGAATCCCAGGCCATGGAGGCCTTGGACCTGCCTGGTTCATTCCGCACTCGGAGCCACAGTTACCTGCGTGCAATTCAGGCTGGGTATTCCCAAGATGACGACTGCTTGCCTTCAATGACATCCTCCACTGTCACTTCAACTCTCAGATCCACAACAGGTAACAGTATTCCTCAACCCAAAACAAAATCCCCCGCCCCCTCCCGCTCAAAACGAGAGATGGCTTTAGGCTACATATCCTCATACATCCTATACATGCTAACGTACCTTACATACCTACATATGTACAGTGGGGTACCCTTGAGCTTCAGGGATGCTGGCTTGAATGATTCCGGTCATTTCGACGGCTACCTTTGTGTGTTTTGTTTGTGTGTCACCCCCACATACCCATGAGCGTGGACTTGCTTGCGTGTGTCTGCACGATCATTAGCTGGGCCTCTGGTTGGTCTCGTGCGGTGGTGCGGAGCCGGGCGACCGGACGACGCAGCGTAGTAGTGACACAACATGGCATGCAAGAGGTCAAGGCCCTGTCCTGAGCATGTGGAACTGTGTGGCATTGTATATATGTCGTGTGAGGAATGTATGACTCACGTTGGCGAGATTCCGCTTGAAACAGCAGGGGTCGGCAGGTGAATTCTTAGTCTTGCAAATAAATCATATCACATCACAATAGCCCTTTAATGTTCCCTGTTCTGCTCTGTAGGCAAACAACATACTTTTTATTAATATTGACCTGATTAATGTTGACAGAACACATTATTGATGAAAAGAAAAATTTTAAGATAATTAAATCATGTTGAACGGTAAGTCAGCACATTTAAACATACCTACACACACGCCCACACACAGTCACATACGCACAATGCTGGTTACACAAAATAGCTTTCCAATCATGATAGTTGTTGACGGACAAGCAGTAAACGCATGGAATTGTCATTTTTTTCAATATTGTTGTATTGTGTTGCATAAAATAGCGTACTATTTGTACATTATAATATTAAAGTAGATCAAACTGTATCTTCAAAAAAAAGGTAGTCTGTTTAGGTGGAGCATGTCAGAACTTGTTGAGGGGCAGTGGTGTGCTTCATTTTCATATTTTTATATTTAAATCTGGTTAAAAACATGATTCTTTCTTTTAGAAGATGAGGTCAAGTAGCAACATCTAAGTTTCTGTTCTAAGAATTGCAAATTGTGCCTCTCCAGAACCACCTTTATTGAAACATTGTTTGCAACACATTACACACAATATAACATATCATTATATAATAAACATTTCTGGGTCATTGTGCAAACAAATCCACTGCAGTGGATTCTTTGTTAGTACATTTGGTGTATGCCTGAAAGAGTAAAGCTATGAACCCTATTGAAATTCTATAACAGAATCAAATGTTATTGACAATAAAAAAAATTTAAACATTTTTTTTATTTTCACTCTACAAAATGGATTCGGATGAAACGGTGCACAACTGTACTTTTTTTTCTTTTCTTTTTCAATAACGTTGTTTTTTATGTTTTGCTTGTTCAAATTCAAAAAAGAGGTTTATTTTGTAATCTTTTTTTATACTCAATTGGGTTTGCACTGTCCGAATCCCCTCAGCCTACATTGTGACTGAAGTACTAAGGATCAAAGAGTGTTCTCCAATCCCACCGTCTTACGTGCTGAACTCCATTCACCCAATAAGCTCTCTGTTCCAATTCTGTCAGCTCTTAATTGGCTCACAAACACAGTTGTCTGTAGAACCAAACTATTTGTAAGATCACCCTATACTACTTGGCCACTACTTGACCGTGTAATGGTGTTTCGCTGGAGAATTATTAGCCATGTGCTCTCGTCTCCAAAACGTTACTATGCCAAGTATCGTTCGGTCTCAGCTATTTGGTGTGGAGTGTTTTGGCGGGAATAAGCGGCCTTGAAAGGCTATGAAATGAACTAATCCATGGTATTTGTCTGGCAAGGAAACGGACTGATTCTGTGAAACAAGCACTTGCGCTAGTATGCTAGGTAAACTTTGAAGTTAAAGGCGTTCCGCCCAAATGCCAGGCGAGGCTAGCGGGCCCTTGAGTGGGGAAGGGATCCCATGATGCCCCATTGGGCAGAAGAGCAGCACCCCCTCTCCATTTGACCAGCCATCTCTTGAAGGATAACGAGGGGGAAAGAAACAGCTGGAGTGATGCCTGTCACAGGTATTTTAATGTCAACACGCATACATATATCTATGTGTGTTTTTGCACTGCCTTCTCAAGTAATAACTATAAACTAGCACGTGTAGTCAGGAGTGTCCCTTTATGATATTATGAACCAAAAAAAACATGAGGTCCAGACAACTCACAAAACTCAGAGGGTTTGAGTTGTCCTTGTTTTGAGTGCTTTGTTGTTATGGAACATTGGATTAGACTGTGGATACCACCGTGCCAGGCTGGCTTTTGCGAGTTGTTTACAGTGTCTCTGTATTTAAGTGTGCTAAAACCACCTCATCGGTCCCAACATATATGATAAGACTGTAATTCCCAAACCAACATTTGATGTTTCCCATAACGCAACCATAAGATATAGTACTGAATGTTATCACATTGCCACTGTCCCAGACCATTTGTGAGAGCAGCGTTGTGTCTAGAGCTCTCTGTTCACTATACTTTTACTTCCTTGAAGGTTGACCTCCGTGTTAAAATGTCACATGTGGCAGGGCTTGACCCCCCTTGGTGTGGAGTTTGTCAGCTGTTTTTGACTGTGGGATTGCAGCCTCTCCCTGGTGCAGCCCTGTAGGGGGGGAACCACCTAACCACTGGGTATCTCCACACGGTCCATTCAGCTTAAAGGACCGGAACAGGTTCAATAGGGTTCATATCTGCTACTAGGCCCGATGACATGAGTTGTGATTCTTTCATGGACTTTTCATCTTTTCTTTTGCATACAAATGGAACACGTGAAGCAAATAAAGTTACGCCAGACACATTGGTTTGAGAGACATGGTTGGAAGTCGACATTATGCTTTTTTAAACTGATCTGTATTGATTGTTTAATGCTCGGTTCCATTTTACACTTTGCTGAGTGTGAAGTGAAAAGATGGAAAGACTCTTGAAGGTTGCTGTTTATTGAGATGCGTGAGAAGGCAGTGTAAAAACGCAACAAAAGCTCGACAGTATGTGAGGCCAAATGCATTTATCAAGTACACACATGTAAATAATAATCATTTCTGTCAGGTAATTAATACCATAACAGAACGCCATAGCGAGTGGGAGAGCTATATATTCGAAAACAAACTATGTATTAGAAAATATATTCAAAAATTTGGCAATAATTAGTAGCTCAATGTAGTTTCATTGTGGTAGATAAATAAAAAACATCGATTTTACAAAAACTTCAATCAACAATCCTTCCTAGAGAATGTATGCTTTTATTGAGTGAAACTCACTTCTGTCCTTTTTTCACTGTCCATAAACTAGAAGGCATTTCTACTCACATACTGTACGTTTGCAATTGATATGTGTCTGCAAGGTCCAAACTAAGACATCCCAAGTTCACTGGTATCACTCCAGTTGACCCATCCCTTTCAATGTCCTGCTGTTTCCACATTCAAATTTGTCTTCCAGAGGGATATGATTTGCTGGATGGCACCTCTTTGCTCAACGAAGACATGATTGAGGATGACGACGGGGCCAGCTCCTCTGCCTATGTGGAGCTGGAGAGGCTGGAGAGGGAGACTGCGGCAGCACGCAGCCACCACAGCACCAGCTCCACGGTCACAGCCATCTCTGTGCCCCCCATGTCGCCGCCATCCTACAGGATCCCCCCTCCGCCCCCCATAGCCGCCCCCGAGCCCCACGTACCTCAGGCCATCCAGGCCTTCAAGGAGTCGGCCAACATGGTGGCCGCGTTCAACATGCAGTGGAAGGACGAGATCTCGGCCATGCGCTACGAGCTGGCGGAGCTGCGGCGGGACGTGTGCGGCGAGCTCAAGACCTTCAACAGTAACTTCTTTAACTTCACGCAGTGCTACAACATGTGGACGCTGTGCCGGGAGACGGGCAGCGACACCTCCACGCAGACAGACGATCGCGTGTCCGTGGGCACGCAGGCCGGGACCAGTGGGCCCGTCAGGCAGAACACAGAGGACAAGTCCGTCATGTGCCAGCCAGAGCCCTCCCCCTTCAACATCATAGACCTGATGAACCCTCCCTGCATTGAGATCACAGAGGGCACGCCCGAGGGCACGCCGGAGGGCACGGTCAGCCCCAGCAGTCCACGGCCGACAGAAGACTTCCCCTGGGATACGAACCGAAAGCAGAGACCCTGCAAGCCCCCAGACTCAGAAGGCCGCCGCAGCGCCAGTCTGGAATTGTGGAGCAGGAAGTACACCAGTGGGCCCATGCCATACGTATCAATGTCATTCTAATCATTGCCATTCTACGCCTGAGAAACGTACAGGGGGCACCCCTTTCATGAAACGCACCCAGAGAACTAGAGCAAGTGGCAGGGTGAGAGCCCTGAGTGCACAAATAAAGGCAGGGCATCGTTGTAGTCATCATAAGTGTCTTGATTAGCCGTTAGAATTGGAAGCTTTGGGTATTTAAGAAGTCCCATTTATAAAAAGCGATTAATTGACTTAGGAATGTAAAAGTTCTGACGCGAATGTGACTGATGTTTAAATCCTCAAGTGCCAATGAGCACAGTATTGTAAAACAAAACTGAGCCTCACTTAGTATAAGGTAAGAATTGTAAAATAGACACTGATGTGTAAGTATGATTAACGGAAAAGGATAATTGTAGACCGTAAGGCTAATTTATCCACAAAACTTAACTCCCATAGTCAGTTACATCAAACTTAATTGACGTTGTTTGGTGGCCTAATGTCTTCTCTATTCTCTGTTGCTAAGCGTTTCGGGAATTTAAGTAGTTCATACCCATTCCAGTTTCTCTGTGAAGAAGCTTCCTTTTGCACCCAACGATACTGATATGATACTGTGAATAACTTTTTAAACCCTAGTTTTTTAATGACCAAATCAAAAATATAGATAGGGTACTTACAAAGAGTTGGATTGGTTGGTTAGGCTATACAATCATTACCATGCTATTCCATAGCCATTTGATGTCTTTCCTGTCAGTGTGTGTGCACTTACTCAATACATTTGTGGGGCAGTTGGAAACAGAAGTCCACGCCAAAGCTATAAGCTGTCCATAACTGGATCGCCCCGCTAAATACAGAAGTTTACATGCAGGCTTTTCTCGCTTCCTAACAGCTCAAATGTAAATTAGTGTAATTCATATTGATATATTTAAATAATTACATCTTATATTCCATATTATCAAATTAGTAAATTACAGAGTTGCTTTTAGGAAAACGAAATAATATATTCTCATATTTACATACAGGTGTGTGAAAGATTTTTCCCCCTATCTAGGAATCTATATATTCCTTAAATATAAACTGTTTACATTTCATCTTCATTTATATTCAGAGCTTAAATAACCTCAAAGGGTTATAATAACAGGAGATTAAGACCATAGAAAAATGTGAGCGAATAGTCATGACTTCTGCAAGCTCACTATTCAAATATTGGCTTAATCAATTTCTGCACAATCATTATCAACCCTTATGTATGTATGTATGTACATAAATGTACGTTTCTGTACAGACCGATAAATTATATAGATTGCTTGTACTGTTTCAAATTACCATCATGTCATATACTTTCATAGACCAAGATATCGTGTTCATGGTTGAAAACCAAACATTGCACCTCTCACTTTTAAAACAAAGACATTTGTTACCATAAATTGCTCATTGCTCACCCTCATTAGTTTGTTTTATGTCGATAGATTGGACACAAAACAAGACAATCAGCCCCCCTCTACCTCTTTATCCATATCCCCAGAGGTACAGAGTAAGTACCCCTGAATGTATACTAACACCGCCTTCACTAGTGATGGCTTAGCCAGGCGCCAATAAATCCTTATTAGGTAATTCTCTTACTACATCGGACCAGTAGGTTTTTAAGGTATAATTCATATTGAGGCATTTGATTGGCCATTAACCAGTCACATCCCATTCATGACTTGTCTCCTTCATCGTCACGTCGTACAAAACATGGTGTACCAAAGTAAAATCTGGCTGAACAGCGTGGGATGAAGGCCTATCTGAAGCAGCTCCCCGAGTTTCACGGCACACCGTTGTGGAACTTTGACCCCAGAAACCAAACCACGGAGAAGTGTATCACCCCTCGAATCAAAAGTGAACCCTTCAATACTGTCTGAGTTAAGATGTCGGTTGCAGTCAAGAAAGCGCTCTCATGTCATCAGGGAGTTGGATTTCTCCCCTTTTGCACGACCAAATGACCTCACTGGTGGCACTTTGAGAATACGTCACAGAAAATAATACAGTGTTAAATTATCAAGGTCAAAAGATTAGCAAATCAGCAGCCACACAAAATCAAGCACAGGCTTTTGGACCTAAGGAGTTAGATATGTCATCAACCTATTATTATAAGTCGATATACAGGCTGCAAAATGTCTAGTGAAGTGGTTTTTAGCATTAATATATTACATACCAGTAATTCATGCTGTAAGAAGGTGTTTTGCTGCAACAGTTCCCCAACTTTGGACGTTGTGTAGGTTGAGAAGTGGCTCCGAGGCATTGGTACTCTTTCCCCTACTCTGCAATATGGAAATACACAGCTCCACATGTGATCTTTGTTGTGATCGAAGATCAATGTCATTCATGTGTTTCCTGCAAGTAGGCCTGTCCCAGGTTATATTATGAAAACCACCTACAGTGAATGGCAGACGACTTGGACGGTATTTAATAAATCAGCCTTTTGTCATTTTAATTGAAGAAATACTTTTCCTTTTCATTCTTTTTTTTGGTGGAATGATGATGAAGGGCCAATGCAGTGGCTTTCCCTCTCTGCGTACCTCCTTATCTCTGGGGAATATAAACGTATTTAAAGGTGCTGAATCCATCATGGAGACTGGTCAATCATGATGTCTCAAAAATACATTCATTCATTCTATGCAAGTCTTTAGTTCTCTGTGATGTTTTGTATGCTAACTTAAAACTGCATTGTGTCAAGAAAAGTCTGTGATTTGTGTCACTTACTTTGGTGGCAGAAGAGGTATTGTCGGGAAGGGATGATATATAATCTTAAAAATTATATTCATGGTCTTACCTGGTGCAGCTTTAATGTTAGATTTTTATGTTTACTACTCTTTCAAGTCAACATTGGAAAGCACATAAAACAATGAAATGGATTTTCCAGAGACTTTCAACATTTTCTTTTTCTTTTCTGCATGACCCTCAGGCAATGCTAACTTTTTTTCCAAGTATTTGCCAGATTGGTGTTTTTCTATTTCACGTGAGCGTGTATCAGGATAAGTTTCCTAAACGTATGGTAGCACTAAGCTGAGAGTTGTCGCCTTGGTTCTTTTCATTTACCAACAGTAAAGTGTATGAACTCTGTTGAAGTCCACACTGTAATCTCACATGACACTTTATGCTCGTCATTATTCAGCAAGATACAAGGAGCACTTGGCCCCAAATATTTATCTAGAGACACACGGATAGTAGCAACGTTATAACTTATATTCAAAATTAAGGAATTAAAAGCCTACTTGAATAGTAACTTATGTATCTTTAATGATTCACTACTACCAAATACTAACTAACATTACTAGGAATAGTTACAGACTAAATTACTTGTGTCGATTCCTTAATGCCAACCAGGAATATGAAATTTTGCAATCATTGCATCTTTTAGTTCTGAGAGCTTTCTGTGTTTCTCTAAAATGGGTTTAGTCAGAGCTAAATGGTTAGGGTACCCAAAGTCATAGTTGTTATTTTATTTTTTTCACAAATTGAAAACTAATAATAGAAGAGTTTTAGTTATGCTTCAGGTGAAGAAATTCACAATGTGCCCAAACGCTTGCTCTTTGTTAAAGACTAGTTTACAGCTTCCAAAGTTTACACTTTTATCCTCATAACTTTGCCACTGTTTTATTTAGAATCTAAACGGATGTGAAGATTAATCTTTCATATTAAAATGGTTGAGGCATATAATCTGACCTTTTTAAGATCATTAAGAATTATGATCTGATTCAAAACTAAAAGAAAAAAGAAAAACTTGTATTTGTTTTGAGTTGCTTTCTTCCCATCAAGAATTCCAAGGCTTTCAGAATGTGC
>JAVQJS010038794.1:0-15346 GCA_036024795.1 Galaxias rostratus
TACAGAGAGAGAGAGAGAGAGAGAGAGAGAGAGAGAGAGAGAGAGAGAGAGAGAGAGAGAGACGACCCGACCCAGGATAATTAAGGGTATCAAATGGAGAACAACATAGAGAATGAGACAAGCAGAAGGGAAGCAATGACACTCAATATTTGTCTCTGTTCGTCACTCTGAAAGCGAGTAATTTGGGATTAACAGCTGTTACAGGTACAAAGAAAAAGGGAGCAGTTAATTGACTCTACTTCCTTGGTTTATGGTAACTGTAAGGATAGGGCTAGTTGTAAAATGGGGTGAGCTTGAGAAGTCATGGGACAAGCCGGCCCCAAAGCAGAGATGGGTCAAAGGTGACTGGGAAAAGATCAGCTTTGCATTTTGGGGCTACCTCGATTTGAATGTTGATGCATGCAAATATGAAATGGGAGTGTAGCATGAGAAGTAGGTCTTTGTAGTTGCATGCCTATGCTATTCATCTGAATAAAACTCAGTCTTTTGAAACTATGACTCAAGACTTGCAATATTTTGTATGGGATTGTAACGTCTTCTAATTGAATAATTCACAACAATTCTCTGCCTTTTCTGGATAAGCCTTTGCTGTGAACCCCACAGCGCTAACTGCACTTGCTACCTCAACTACTGCAACCGGCTGTCTATATGATGCATTCACTAATCTCCATCACTTTGCTGTACACACTTATTTTCCTCTGCACTAAATCACTGCACTGCATTAGCATGCAACCATAATGCATTAGCATGCAACCATAATGTACCGGATGAAAAATAATTTTGGTCTAAACACAAATACCAAATACAGTACTTTGTGACTGAATTATATTTTAGTGAGGATTTTTGTCCTGAGACTCCATGCATCAAATTGTCAGTTGAATGTTTGTTACCTTAATCTCCCTTAGACACTCAGCCAAGACGGAAGCATGGGGAACTGGCCATATTTTGGCCCTGCTGATTCAAAAACCTACAAGGAAAAAGCAGAAGATTTTTGGTAAAATGTCTCTGATTATCTTGTCCAATCTTGGGATTTTTAGCTAGTTTACCCAATCATGAGCTGCTTGACTGAACATAAAATCTCAAGAACACAAGGGGACGCCATTTGGTCTTCCTCTGCCTGGTTTTGGTTCCTAAAATCTCACCATGTAGCTTGTTGAAGAAACCCAAGGTTTTCAATGAATTCATGCAAACTTAATCAATGCTGTTTAAAATGAAACTTTCTGTAAGAGGTGGTTTTGAGAACCCTTGCTGTTTGCTTAGTGAAATTATTTTACATAAGCATTGCAAAGAAGACATGCAGAATGCCCGTGTTCACCTCATATCTCTAGCACTATCAACGACTATATTCCACGAATGAGCATCTCTTCCTGAGTTAGTGATGAACTTCCTTTGCGCCGTAAAACTGTTTATCACAGTTTCATGGGAGAACATACCCGGTGACAGACAAAATTTGTGTTGAATATTGAGACGTATGTGAACATAATTTTTTACAGACGTTACAATGAGGAAACTGTGAAAAGCCATCGTGAATACCTAAAGTGGCTTTAAATGGCTGCAACATCCGTTATACATATTATACATATTATTTACATTTAATAAACTGTCACTTTTACCTCCACTTTTATGTCTACATTAAATACAAAGTTTCATTTAAAAAAAGTATACTTAGAAAGTGTTGGCTGATATAGATGAATATGAATGCAGGTTTGTGTCAGCATCTTCGGGACACACCTTATAACAAGGAACACCGCTCAAAACTCTGAAAAGTGATTCAATTTAAAGTCTGTCTTCATTAGTTTATAGGCCGGAATGTGATACCGCTTTAATAATGCATTTTGGATGAATAACCCCCCCAAAAGGTATTTAAACAGCAAAACAGCACTGCAAGATGATTGTAACCCTTGTTTTACTGTCACTGATCTTATTCCAGGAATCATGAATGGAGAAAACATGGATATTGTGCCAGGAACTTCATTGGTTCTGCTGACTTTAACGAACAGATTTACTTTGGCAGAGCTTTGCAGCTTTACCAAAGCAATAACTTCTTAAGGTTAGTTTTCAAGGCAACCATTTTTTTCCAATCTCTCACTCAGAATCAAAACTCTAAACATATACTACATAGGAGCAACACTTGGAGGCAAATATCTCACTTAAATTTAAAAATGTTAATTTGCAATCATAACCAATCAAAATTATACATTTGTCAATACACACATGCACCATCTGAATGGACCATTTAAACAGCAACAACACTGCCGTCTGTAGACATTCAAAGTGTTTTATTTTTCAAGTGCACAGTATTACACAGGATCATTCTGAGGCAATACATTCTTATGACATTGCAGGCAATAACCACGTAGAACAGAGCCAAAATATCCATACCAGAAATATAAATAATATAAAAAGTAACTAAGATATACATCACATGTACAGACAGGGGATATGAACAATGAGAATTGGAGTACAAAATACTTTTAAATATATAAAGTGCAGGAGTGCTGATGAATGTGTGCATGGGATTGTGATGATGCGCATTGAACATACATAGGGAGTGAAGGAGCATACATAGGAGAGTTGTGTGATCAATGTGATCCCTAAGGTTAATGTTACTGGTTGAGAAGCCTGATGGACAGGGGGGAAAACTGTTTGTGAGTCTGGTTGTCCGTGGCTGGATGCTCCGGTAGAGTCTAAATTATGGTATTGTGATCAATGCAAAATCTTATTCAAAACTCATGGAAGCAAGGATGATTACAAAAATTAAAGCTACAGTGCAATGGTAAGCATAACATTGCATTGTAAGGGATGTTGTTGTTTGCCAACACTATATATTTTTTTTTTTACCTACTGTACTGTCGTCATGTGCACAGTCCCGTGCCATCAGAAATAAATGTACTTCACAAGACAATACCTATTGGTTTTGGTGCACAGAGGAGCATATACTGTCTATTTTAGGACTGCATTGTATTCCATAGTGATGCAGAATTAGCTTTAGTAGCAGATTGTGGCCACTTAAACTAAAGTTTTGATGCTCTTGTCTGAGCATTCACATATAGTGTGTAAGCAATTGGAAAAAATATAATCCTAACAGATGTGACAAGGAAACATTCAATCTAACACACACTTGTGTGTAACAAAAACTTTGCTTAGAAAACTGTGGTGACAACTTGTTGACAATTCATTTGTCTTTGGAAGAAGACACTATCTGCTGTATTTTGTCTCCTAACCCTGGTCCCATACTGGTACTAGGTTATTTGTGTGAGCCCCTTCTAAATGAATTACTAAATTGATAAATTTGTTCAATTTGGACTGCTGGGTTCCTCTGTGGTTAGCACTGTTGCCTCATAGCAAGAAGATCCTTTGTTTGAACCTTAGCTGACTCAAGGGCCTTTTTGTGTAGAGTTTACATGTTCTCCGTGTTAGTGTGGGTTTCCACCGGTTGCTAAAAACGTTTTAGTTTATTCCCTTCATACTTTACAATCGCTTTGACGAGGCCTGCCAATAGAACTAGAATCAGTTTGTCTGTATCTGATCTGTGTGTGCTAAAAGTCTGTTGCAATATGTTGGGTGAGCAATTCTGGCGCAAACTGTTTGCTGTGGCATCACCTAGTGATTGTTGTGAGCGATAGGTGTCTGTCTGTCTGTCCATCTGTTGTGTATACCCATTTGGCAACCAATTTGTAAAGTGCTTTGAGTCCTGGGGAAAAAACACTGAATACTAAATCAAATTAATCATTATTGTTATTAATTAACTCTGGTTTTGTATTTAATTGTTCAGAATTTTTTCCTGATAATTTGTGATTGGTTGTTGGAGACCCGCAAAACCTGCAGGATTGGTGTGCCTCAGGAAAAATGTCAGCTAAGGCAGGTCTAAGTTAGCCAATCAGAACAATTTAAAATATATGTGCTAATACATAAGTCACTGTTCAATGTATTGTATTTGTATAGAATTAGTTAAAACAGGTACAGTGCCAACTGGTTGTAAAGGTAAAAAATATCTTTCCATAACAATTATATTGTACTTCATTTGGCAGGCTTACCAGCTTCTATCTATCATCCAGAAACAGTAATCCAAAAATCTAGCCATGCCAACCCTGCTCACATCTAATTAAAATAGCTACTTGCTGGCATTGTCTTTCAGAGTGAATAAAAAGTTACCTTATGAAAAATATCCTGAATTTATGATATGTGAAAAATGTGGTGTTGGGGTGAATGCACAGTCACGCACGGCAATACATATTATCTTAAAAGAAAAATATTAAAAGCAATTAGCTAATAAAAATTAAACAGCACATTAAGTTAACACTGCACCCATAGAGAACAGATCTATATCTTTGACTGCCCCTTTGATGATACTTACTTAACCCTATTCCAGCACTTAGCAGAAAGGGAAAAGCTAAAACAGCAGGCTTGTTTTAAGACACCAATAGTAAGTAATAATACAGACCAGCCACAAATATATACACCCCAATCCAGTAGTAAAAAAACAGACACATCTGCCTAGCGTCTTGTACAATTAAATATAAACTGAAAAGATTTGCTCTAAAAGACATCACATGAATTTGTTTTCTATTGTATGAGATGTGAAAAGGTTTGATTGAACTGAATAGAAAATGTGTGCTGTTCGCCGATCTCCAAAACTGGTTCTTATGACAGTCTGAGTCCAATATCCAGGGCTTCAGACTGCAATAATTTCTTTCTATGTTTATCCTATAGTATACTGAGGAAATATTAATTTAAAAACAAAAATAAAGTAGGTTGAATAAAAGTAGCAGACAGTTTTTGTGCTACCGCTACTAACTGAAAAACTTAGTGGTGGTGGTCTGGATCCCTGACTATACAAACCATTTTTCAGTTTAGGAATAGTATTTTTTGTTGTTAGCTATTGCTTGCCGTTTTAATTGATTATTTTATCATCTGATCCTTTTTATTTGTATATCACATTTCCCACACATAGACAATTTAAGGTGATTTCCACATGGCAAGTAGAAAGAAAGAAAGAAAAAAAATTGTGCAACTTTGTTTCTTATAGTTTGTTGGAAGAATCTGGAGTAACACCGAATGTCCCGACAGTTGTCTACAAGAAATATCAGGTAAGCAGTGTGTCAATCTTTCCACACTGGAGCACATCTGATTGGGGGTCTTTCCCAAATTAGAGAAGGCAGTTGAGCGATGCATAGAGAACAGAGCTGTGGGGTGGGTTATTCGTCCACCTAAAACAGCTTATTCTCATTTACTGTAGCGATGCAGACATGTCAGTCAAATATTGCAGCCAGTGGTGTCGCACAAAATGATGGACCAAATACACAAGCCTTATCAGTGAGCCCCCATTCCTCTCCCCATTTTTACTTAAAAAGAAATAATTGAACCTATAATGAATCAGTTGGTAGATATAATATTGGTACGTCATGTTGGTAGATATAATCCAACATAATCCCATAACCTCGTCCGACCGAGACTTTGACTTTAAGTTGTTGAATACCTTTAATCTAAAAAGTAGTGGCATGTGATTTGCCCCATAGTTTCAAAATTATCTGCCTGAATTGCTAAAACCTCAATTGCTGTAAATCTTGGGTTGCGTGTTGTATTCTGAACAGTACAAACATATTTACAAAAGTATTACTATTTCAAACTTTTTCTTTCATTTAATTATATATTTGTGCTGACAAAGACATTGTTGATCTTAAAAAAACAAAGGTGTTATGATCCATTTTCTCATTTCTATGAGAGCCGAATTTTCATTTGTGTTGCAGATAGAGAGCGTCTTTGGCTTTGGACAGGTTTTCATTGTGTGCAAAAAAGTGGTAAGCTCTACAGTTACTTGATACTGGAAAAAACTTACATTACAAATCTTTGTGAAGTTTTTATGTGGCTTTGAACTCCTGATTGCTTGTAAAGTAACGCATTATAAACACGAATGGTGAGTTTGGGTACTGCTTTATTTACAGATCGAGGCTCCCTTCCTTTGGATTTATAGTACTTAACTTGAGTAGGCCGATTCCTAATACATTTTTATTTTATTTCAGAAAAACCAATTTTACTTGGCAGAGCTTGCTATTTGCATAAATGCGACCGGGGAACAGATTTCCTGTGAAGATGCAAAAAGCCCTGGGAATAATGGGGATTATGTACCCTGTCCTGAGGCAGGTATCATATACCCTAATAGAATTCAGTAATTTACCTGAATTGGGATGTTACCAGCTTTGCTTTTTGCTTAGAAAACATTTCAGCATCTTTTTTGCAGTCACTGCTTAAATCAAGAAACCTGCTATAAAAAAGCCATATTTGAAATGACAATCCTTCTGTTTTCTCTGCTTGAACTGCTTTGAATTTTTTCAGAAATTGCTTAATAAAACTTATATATAAGCTAAATAGGTTTTTAATAAATGCATAAACAAGTTCAGCATCAACAAAAACAGAGTGAATGTGTGTGAATTTTGTTATGATTGTTTTCTGTTTCAACATATACTGTATATATCACGCACGCACGCACGCACGCACACACACACACACACACACACAATCACACATTCCTTGTTGATGGTCTCGCCTAGGGATCAGATCCCAGCTCCTCCTCTTCTGGTTGGTCTCTTTCCAGTGCGGTCGTGGCGTCATGGAGTCATGGTACATCTTCTTTGCTATGAATCGCATTGGCAGTCAGTGACCATTGCCTCTTGAGGGTCTGGAGCAGGCTGTTGTAATCTATGGCCATCTAATATATTATAGAAATGTATGAACTACACAAATATACAAAGATTGTCTAGTGTTCCTTAACCTGAGTTCGAGCCAACCCCTGGGGTTCGGTGAGTCAGTCTTAGGGGTTCAACAGAGGTCAAGACACACAGTGTGCGTGTCTGTTCAGTACGAAGGGTTGGATGAAGGGTATGAAAGGTTCAGTGAAATCACAAATTAAACTTGTGGGGTTCAGTACCTCCAACAAGGTTAGAAATCACTGGAAATCGCCTACTTACACTGGCCAGTCATATTCTCATTCAGAGCGCTGATTTGCTTCATTGTGTTATCTCAAGTTTGTCTCATTGTGAGGGCACCCATAAAGGACAACATAGCATTTTCTCCACTGGAGGGGCATCCATTAGAAAACCTTCTCTCATGTGAAAGAGGGTAGCTGTGGTTCAGGAGGTATTGTGGGTCATCTTCGTATCCAAGGGTTGTCAGTTCGATCCAGTCCTTTGAGCAAGACACCAGTCCCCAAGGCGCTCCTGGTGTAGAGGCCAGTACCTTGCATGGCTGCTCTGCCACCGGTGAACGAGAGGTGCTTTGTTTCATTTTGGTTGCGTTATGTAAATTCGAAATATGAATCACGTCATGACCAAATTATGAAGTTCAGTACAAGTAATAAAGGTGCTGCTGCAAAGGATCAAATGCGTTTGCAAAAATATCACCCCACACAGTGTTTAAGATGCTGTCCGAAGGAGCCGACAAAATACGCTGGCAGGAGTGCCCTGAGTCTAATTGTTAAAACAGACACTCAATTGTTGGGTTGAGATTGCTGGCCATTAAGGTGATATTTCTTTCTGTGGTTATATTGTCTGCAGACATCCTGTCTCCAATCGCATGTGAACCCTCCAGCTACGAGTTATAACCCCTGCATTTCCTAAACAGAAAGTTAACCTTCATTTATGAAACACATCTTTGGTCAACAGTTAATACATCAACCGGAGAAGGAGCAGGTAATTGCAAGTCAATCTGAACTCTACCAATACAGTTGAAAAGCGCTATACAAATGCAGTCCATTTAGACTTTATAGCGCTGTTTCATATTTTATCCACTGGAGACGCACTTCTCCATTGGAGGACTCCCTAATACTGCACTGCTTCCCCTTTCTCTACGGGAGAAGTCACTCTTTGGGACACTGTCATAGAGGGCACCACATAATGGCACCTTTTTCTATTGAAAGGCACTCATGTGGAACTCCAAGTTTAGACCATGGTAAGGGCATCATATGTGAGATTGTATCACATGTTCTCATCTTGAAGGGCACTCATTTAGACTCATTATATAAACCTCCAGCTCTAAGGGCACATTCTCATAATTGATTGACATCAATTAACTGTTATTTACAGTCGATTTGATTGGAATTAGTAGAGTAAACAGCTGGAATCAAATTTTTTCGGACAAATTTGAATGGTATTTGCAGTCCACAGTGAGTTATAATCAAACAAACATATACAGCGCTGAACAAACTGAATCCATTTGGAGGGTCTGCTGGCACCATTACGTGAAAGGAAGGAAGGTGCACTTTCTGTAGCCGCTCAAGTTTATTCTTTTTTTATCTTATCACATGGTCATAATACTGCTGTAAACAAGATACGAAGGTGATATTTTATAACACAACAGCCAACGGTTCGGTTTGGTCAATAAATTGGGTTTATTAAAAGTGCCAGACTTGCCCAAACATGAACGAGACAAAAATAAACATGAATTAACAAGCTGAGGTTAAATAGGAAAGAAAGACTTGTCATATGCCATTGCAACAACAACCATGTCATCTCTGCTTTTGAGACGTTTCTAGTAAAACAAACATCACATAGCAGTGTTCAATGCGAGTCATTCCGTTAAGCTCCTCTGGTGCTCCAGCAGGTATCCATAGTTTAAACCCCGTAATAGGCCTGCAGTATGTGATTTTGACTGTAGGGAGAACAGATGGGACTGGAGCATAGCAACAGCACAGTCATAGAGTCTTCCAATTATCTTGCAAACCCTGTCTGGGATTAGTACCATTCTAGTTCTAGGCAGGTTGTCTTGTAATCCACACAACAGCTATGTGAGTCTGTGTCCCTGTGTACAATATGAAACAGAATGGAGTGCAGAACAAACATTCAGGGAGTCTGTAGCCTGTCATGCTACACTACTAATATATAAAGAAGGACATTCAAAAGGAGCTACCAGGCCAGTATTCCAGAGATAGACAATCTTGACCCATCTTCAGTCAAAAGGAAAAAACATATCCTTTCCCACATTATTGTTACAATGCTATCAACGTTATGGATGACGTTTACCCTTTGCCACGTATTAGGTACAGGAAGATAAAAAAAATGTTTACGTTTATCATCAGTCATTAGTGAAGTAGGCTTGCTTACTTTGTCCTGGCTCACATAGGCACTAACTGTCTCTCTGAATCTAAAGGGGTAAGAAGTAACTTAAGCATCTTTACCAAGTTTCTTTTAACAAAAGCTATTTAAAGGAGCACGAAAACTATAACATTTTGTGACAGAAAGTGTAAAAAGTGGTCAAGGCACAAAAAAAAGTTGATTTACAGTGTAAATAGCATTTTGAAGGAACATGGTGCAAACTATCTGTAGTGACTTGGTATTTCATGTATAAAAAAGGACATGTGTGAAGTCTATAAAATAATGTGTTCTATCCAAGGGCACCAATAACTGAGGTTGAGGGTATGAGACCAATATGTCTTGTTCACTTTTGTTTGCACTAGAGGGCACCGTTTGTTTTCTAGCTGGTGAAAAGACAATGGAGTAAACCTATTTAATTTGTAAGTACCAAATAAGATTGTAACATTATTTTTGGACAGTGTTACTGGTAGCAACATGTCAGTCATACATATATGCCCTGTCCCATTCTCTGAATATTTCATGTCATAAAATCTTTTTACTCTGGGAATCAAATTTGTGTTATATTAATATTTAATACATTTGAGAAATCTAACTAGAGGCCATGTAAAATAAACACTTGCAACTGATAATAAAGAGATAATTCATACATTTGAAACTCTCACAAATAGGTTTTAGTGTATGTATTAAACATTATGTTGTAAATACTGGCACTGTAATGTGTAAAGGGTTTCATTAAAGTAGTTATGTGTGTATTGTATATGTGGGTGAAACAACAATACTTTGGTTTTGTGAGACTTTCTAAATGTAGCAATTTCCTATTTAAAGGTGACAGTTTACTAAATATTATGTATACAGAGATTTACAGTAATCTAACCCATGAAAATCAATTGGAAAATGGCACACATGAAATCTGGAAAGGTCTACTTGACTTAAAAAATACCTGATCTAGAAACATATTTTGAGAACAATGGAAATGAATGATTATGAAAAATATTACTTTGATGATAGTGTAAAGTATTTCCGGCTTGACAGTGAAAGCGACAAAAAAGAAATCATAAATGGATCAGTACAAAGGTTACGGAAGGGATTGGGAGTGGTTAGTGTCACCTGTGTCAGTTTGAAAAACAAGGTGTAACCTTACTATCTGGCTTTAGGTAATCTGCTGCTCATGCTTCTCTGGTTGGTGAGGTTGCTGAGAACACAGTTGTTGGCCAGAGAAGCCAATTTGGAGTTGATGGCTCCCTTTCTCTGCTCCCAACTTGATCCTTCTTCCTCCCCTGGCTCCTCCCCTTCTTCTGAGTCGACTTCACTTTCCTCATCACTTCGTTCATCTCGTTCAACCTTAACATAAAAAACAAAGACTTTACTTTATTTTCTATTAATCCTCTCCTCTTTTTTAGTTACAACTACAAGTGAATTATCTAGTGATGGGAGTGGTTCTAACATGTTTTGCTAATTGATTCCTCTCACCTTGCCCAAGAAAACAAATTTGTAGACCATGCGGAGGATTAGAGTAGCCCAGAAGATGTGTAGTGCCTGCAGCACAAGCAGCAAGGCATTGAAGAAGTAGTAGCCAAAAAACGGCTGGAAAAAGTCCCGGGACACCACCAGGGTGGTGTGGACTACCCTGGAACACACACACACACACACACACACACACACACACACACACACACACACTCACGCCCAACCACAACCACACATACACATGTATACCCACATACGCACACACACACAGCCACACATACGCACACCCACACACACAAACATTGCTACCATCACGCGCACACACACGCACAAACACGCACACACACACTCACACACACACACACACACCCACAGCCCCAACCCCAAACAACATCTCCACCAAAGACACAATAGTCCCAGGCAGTGAGGTGGGGAGAGCTGGCCATCACTCACCCCGTCTCGTCCCCTGTCCCCCCGGGGGCCCCAGGGCTCCACGCCGGCCCCTAGGAGCTACAGGCCACTTGCTGGCTGACAGTCAGATCCTCTAATGGCCTGCTGTGTTTATTTGGTCCTGGCTGGGAGTGGATTATCTGCCCGGGGTAATTATGGCTAATGATCTGCCTGCTGAGCCCCTCTCATTCATCAGCTGCAAGACTGACTGACTGACTGACTGGCTGGCTGGCTGACTGGATGGATGGAAGGCTGACTGACTGGTTATCTGGGTGGATGGCTGGCTGACTGACTGACTGACTGACTGCATTTCTGGATGGTTGGCTGACTGACTGACTGGATGGATGGCTATCTGACTGGCTGTCTATCTGACTGGCTGGCTGGATGACTGGCTGACTGACTACATGACTGGTTGGATGAACGAATGGCTGACTAGAAGGCTGGATGGCCGGTTGGCTGACTGACTGGGTGGATGGTTGGCTGGGTGAATGGCTAGAGGGATGGATGCTGGATGACGGATTGACTGGATGACTGGCTGCCTGACTAAATGGCTGGCTGGCTGGCCGACTAACTAGATGGCTGGATGACTGGCTGGGAGGCTAAATGACTGGTTGACTAACTTGATGGCTGGCTTACTGATTATATGGCTGGCTGACTGGCTGACTAACTAGATGGCTGGAGGACTGTCTGACTGGTTTACTGATTAAATTGCTGGGTAACTGACTAGATGGCTGGATGACTGGCTAACTGCCTGATTAACTAGATGGCTGGATGACTGTCTGACTGGTTTACTGACTAAATAGCTGGGTAACTGACTAGATGGCTGGATGACTGGCTGACTGCCTGACTAACTAGATGGCTTGCAAGCTGGGTGGACAAATGGCTGACAGGCAGCACTGCAGCCAGTGGGTCTGTTAATATGGGGTAATGTTACTTAATAGCTACTAAAGGGGGGGAGAGGGTGATTTGTCAAGTGGTGAGGATTTAAATTAGCATCTGAGTAGAGTTTAATTAGAAATCGTCCGAATGGATTCTACCCTACCTAATGAAAAATGACCCTAACTTTATTTTTAATTACAAGATAGAGCCTTATTACGCAATGCCTCGTAGGCTATAACATTACTGCAGAGATTATATGATAATATGCCTGACGTTCATCAGGCACAGAGTGATTTACAGTAGGTAATTGTACTGCAGGTTGTAGTATTGTAGTAGGGAATAGTACTGTATGCAGTAGACCTACAATAGGTAGAAGTACTATGATGAGTAGTACTAATGTAATGGGTAGTAGTGCTGTGGAGGTAGTAGTACTGTAATATGTAGTAGTATTGAAATGGGCAGTAGTACTGAAGTAGGGAATGGTATGGAATGTAGTAGTACTGTGGTAGGTAGTAGTACTACTGTAATAGGTTGTAGTACTGTAATAGTTAGTAGTGCTGAAGTAGGTAGCAGTACTGTATGTAGCAGTACTGTAGTAGGTAGTAGTACTGTATGTAGCAATACTGTAGTAGGTAGTAGAACTATAGCAGGAAATAGTGCTGTAATGGTAGGAGAACTGAAGTAGGTAGTAGTACTGTAGTAGGTAGTAGTACTGCATGTAATAGTACTGCAGTAGGTTGTATTACTGTTGGTAGTAGTAGTAGTGGTAGTACTGTAAATAGTATTACTGTAGACAGTAGTTTTCCAATGGGTAGTACTGCAGTAGGTAGTCTTACAGCTGCTAGTATTACAGTACGTAGTCTTACAGCTGGTTGTATCACTGTAGGTAGCAGTACTGTAAAAGGTAGTATTACAGCTGGTAATATTACTCTAGGTAGTATTACAGCTGGTAGTAGTACTGTAGGTAGTAGTACTGTAATAGGTAGTTATACTGCACGTAGGATTACAGCTGGTTGTAGTACTGTAGGTAGTAGTACTATTACAGATGGTATCACTGTAGGTAGTACTACAGCTGGTAGTAGTACTGTAGGTAGTAGTACTGTAATAAGTAGTATTATAGCTGTTAGTATTACTCTAGGTAGTATTACAGCTGGTAGTATTATTGTAGGTGGTATTACTGTAATAGGTAGTATTGCTGAAGGTAGTATTACGGCTGGTAGTAGTACTGAAGGTAGTAGTACTGTAATAGGTAGTATAACTGTAGCCAGTACAGGTTGGTGCGGACTCATTAAGCTGGGCAGGGGTAGACTGAAGGGGGTGCTGGGTTCTCCTGTCCTCTCATGAGGCATTAGAAACAGACCTGCCCCCCCCTCACCCCCACCCCCTGCCTCCTCTCTCTCTCTCTCTGCTGCTGCTTCTCTGTAGCAGCATGTTTACTCTGGCCCCTTGTTTGGCTGACTGGGACACGATTGGCCTTCTCACCACAACTACTGCTTTGACTTGTTTACCAGCTAACTTCAATGCTGATCACTTAACACACGACACAGATCACTGAAAACACAACACAGATCACTGAACACACAACACACAGATCACTGATCACAACACACTGATCACTGAACACACAACACAGATCACTGAACACACAACGCAGATCACTGAACACACAACACAGATCACTGAACACAACGCAGATCAAGCAACATAAAGCGCTGATCACTGAACACACGACACAGATCATGCTACCTGAAAGGATAGCATGGTTGAAAAGTGAGGCGTGCACGTCTGACCCTCCCCCCCCCCCCCCCCCGCAAACTAATGTTTACACGACCGTGGACTGTAAACGCGGAGAGCGCGGTTCGACGTTACGGAGGAACGGAATGAAAATGGGAAGTGCTCCGTCTGTATTATGGTCAATGCGATTCCGCTCCGCAATAAGCTGTTTGATCTCGTAATGCAGTCCCGCGCGTATCGGGCAACACGATCCGCGTGGCTCCGACGCCCTGCTCGCTCAACAAAAAATGCATCTCCAGCTACAGAAAGGGACAGCGCTAAGTGACGCTCCGAAGAACCGACGGTGTTTTTTTTTCCCGTTGTTGCCGTCATCCATCTTAGAAATGTGCCGGTAAGAGCGACAAAGTGGTTTTTCCACCCAAAACGAAGTTTGATCTGATCGAATCAGGGGGGTCAAGGAAACATCTCTTTGTGTGAAAATGACAGGACACATCAGGGTTAAAGCGATTACAGCCTGTTTAACAGCCTTTTTACTGGCTCCATTTCACACACATTTTCCTGTCTTTTCCAGTAATTTTTGAAAGCCTTCAAGCAGTAATAAAATATCACTTTTTGTACATTTGTGCATTAAAAGCTGTGGCTCATTGCTGCTTTCTGACAGAAATTAGATTTCCTGCCACGTCCTTGTCTGGTTCACTTTGTTCTGAATGGACAGCCAGAAACACACTAACACCATGGAACTGTCTGCTACATGGACACACTAACACAATGGAACTGTCTGCTACATGGACACAGTAACACTATAACTCTGTCCTCTACATGGACACACTAACACCATGGAACTATCTGCTACATGGACACAGTAACACCATGGAACTATCTGCTACATGGACACAGAAACACCATGGAACTATCTGCTACATGGACACAGTAACACCACGACACAGTCCTCAACATGGACACAGTAACACCACGACACTGTCCTCAACACGGACACAGTAACACCACGACACTGTCCTCAACACGGACACAGCAACACCCACAATACCGTGCTAACCGCCGTGCGCTGTGTTGTTTGCTATGACTCGCAACGAGAGACTGCGTTGTTACAGCCTCATTACCCAGAATGCACCAGGAGACCCACAGGCATCCGATTCGCCGCGCAGCTCCCCGGACCCCTCGCTGTGTTATGCATCTCTGGTGATCCGGATGGCGCTCTGATCGTCCACCCCCCCCCCACCATCCGTAGCCGAACCGTCTTAGCCGGGATGGTGCTAATGGCTGCCAAGCTGTACCGCTCTGACCATGGTGATACACGAGTGGAAGACAATTCTCTGCCTGATGAGTCCACACGAAAGGCTCTTATGAAGCTGTCGTGGGCCGTTATTAAAACCCAAGGCTGTGATAACAGCGTAAATGCACGTGTTATTGCATCAGGTGAACCGTGCTGGAACGCAATGAGGTTACAATGATGAGTCTCTCGCCGGATGCTAATATGAGAGGAGATACAAGGAGGATGGTTGTTTCTCTGGTGAGACCAGGAGAGATACAAAGAGGGTGGCTCTGTGATGAGACCAGACTAAGATAAGACTGCGTGTTGTGTGTGTGCACGCGTGGGTGTTTGTGTGTGTGTTTATCAGTATTGTTGTGTGGGGCCGAGGGGGTGTTTGTGTGTGTGTGTGTGTGTGTGTGTGTGTGTGTGTGTGTGTGTGTGTGTGTGTGTGTGT
>JAVQJS010038801.1:0-16715 GCA_036024795.1 Galaxias rostratus
AAGTTCAAAGTGTTTTATTTGTCAAATGCACAGTATAATACAGGATAATTCTGAGCAAAGAAATTCTTATGACAAGGCAGGCAACAACTACGTAGAACAGAGCCAAAATATCCATACCAGAATATAAATAATACAAAAGTAACTAAGGTATACATCACATGTACATTTGGGGAATATGCCGAGTGGGAATTGGAGAGCAAAATATTCAAAATATGTAAAGTGCAGGAGTGTTGATGAATATGTGCATAGGATACATGACAGGTATACTATGTTCACTTTCAAAGTGTGCTTTTCTAGGTTTGTTGTTCTCAGTTCTAGATATGTGCAGCATATGACAAAGACTGAAGGACTGTTCTCCACTACATGCTTTGAAGATATTGAGGCTATTAGCTTTGAAAAGCTGTGCTGAGCACAATTTTTAAATTAAATTTTTTAAACCCTATTCACATCATTATGCCTGCTACATTCACACATTTTCATATAATTACAAAGTCATTATATACAATGTATAAAATAAAACACTATATTTTATGGAAATAAAATATAATACCACGTGCTTTTACATAATCTGTAACTGACCATTTCAAATCGAGATATTCCTAATGACAATCAATACTGCTATGAAAGAAAATTGCATGAATTATGAGTTTATTGCCACAGTGAAAGGCAGCCGCATGTTTTGATACCACTGTTTAAGTATCCGTGGTAACAGTTGCAAGACATTTTCAGCAAGGAAGAGCAAAGCTTCCTGCATTCCGGGTCGAAGAAGCTGATTAGCTGGGAGTGAATGAACTAGCAAACAATACTTTTCCTTAAAAAAAACAAAAAAAAAAAGTTAGACATTTAGACAAATAAGCTTCACTATTTGAGATGCATGCATGCAGTATGGTGGTGAATGATTACATGGCTGCCTTTTTCATTGTATCCCTGAATTTAAAACTGGAAAAGATTTTTTTAAATCACTACCACTTTTTTTTCTGTTTGATGTACATGGTATGAGCACTGCCGCCCTGAGAAACCAACAAGAGCAGCAACAGAGAAACTCCACCATAATTTTGTATCTCACATTATGCTACCTTTGAGTGGAGAACCTTCTTATTGGAGAAGCCTTGAAACTGGGAGATTTTCTGCAGTATGCTGTTGTACTTATCTTGATCACCTACCAGTTCTGTGGCTTCATTCTGCAGTGTGACAAACCTGTTGCAACAGTGATCGGAAAGTAAGCTGAGACGAGATAACGACGGCTTTCGACAGACTTTACCAATCCTTTGCATAATACTGCCACATTGCTATGTAGAGTTACCAGAGGCCTACGTTGGACTTGGGCTCTTTTAGCTCACTCCTTATAGAGCAGAGGAGGGAGGAAAGCCTGTCGCTGGTTTTAGAAGCCATCAGTGCATTGACCAGAGTTCTCATCCGTTCATCCCGATTCCTGCACCAATAGAACGCAGTGGGAACCTCCAAAGAACCAATATGTATCAAGATGTGCGACTGAGAACCAATACAAGCTGACATGCGGTCTTCTCACTTTTTCTTTTCAAACAAGCCAGATTCAATCTGGTCGTTGGTGGCCCTCTTCCTGCTCAGGGAGTCAGCCTTGGCTCTCTCTAGCATGTCTGTGTGGCCTGCTCCTAACTTGGATGTGGCTCTTGTGCTGGGGCTGGAAGGACCCACACCTTGTTGTTTTTACACCACTCAAAATGTACACACGCATATTCACATGAATAAGATGCACAATACAGATACCTTTATATTCACTCACCTTTGAGGTTTCTTTTCAAGGTTGGCTATTGTGGAAAATATGTAAAGATGTTGAGTTCAGAATAAATTGAACAAAGAATGTTACAAAGTTCCTGTAACATTTACTGTGTAATGTTTTTTCTCAAATCCTCAAAATTAGCCATCCGTTAACAAAAAATGCATGGCACATCAACAAGACTATTGTACAGTATAATTCAAGATTTTGATTTTAACATCTAAAAATTGGAACACTGTTGAGAAGTAAGGCTATGTTAAGATTTGGTGGATTCCAGGATTGTGGCCCAGTGGTAAAATCCCAAAACCAGATCGTTATACTGACTAGTTTCATACTTCCTGTGCCAAATGCACAGTTCACAAGTTTGCAAAACCACCGCCACCTTAAAGAGAACATTACATATATATAGGTTTGTGTGTATGTGTGAAATTAAGGGGACTGGAGGGACATGGAATGCAATGCAATGCGTGAGAATCGGTGCAGAACACAGACTCACCGTTTTCATCCAGGAGCAACGCCAACCATGGAGGCATATCCCCAGTGTCATCCTGCGTCACCTGCTCCCTCTGGCCAACTTTCCTCCTGGCGCCTGGCAACACAGGTTTGTGCCTGGTAGGGTGCCGGAAACAAACAACCCTTGGCTAGTGTCTCTGTTTTTGTTTCCTTCTCTTTTGCTGATTTTTCAGTATTTCTCTTACCCGGTTGGTCGAACAGTTGAGGTCTTGGGCTCTGCAAATCCCCCAAAATATACACAGTTTTACCGTTATAATAATACTATAAATTAAGATAAAATACAAAACTATAAATTTATCGACCACAACCTCTGTCATTATGATTTCTTTGAGGATCATGTGGGGTAGATCAGGGAAATTGTCTACCACAAATCTTGGTATATCTTTTTTATTTTATCTAACTAAATTAACATGGGGTTGATCAGAGAAGATTTTTATGTAGTCACCCGTATTATGATCATGATAGCTGATAAAGTTGTCCCATACTTCAGGGGTGAGATGACAGTCCTCATGCGCTAGAGATACCAAGCGTCTAGTGGCATTCACAGGTGGGTTATAGTAGCTGGGAAAAACACAACCAAGATCGAGTGTTATTTAGGTGGTAGAGATTATACACTGCAGGGCTGTAGAGAAGCAGTGTGTGTGTGTGTGTGTGTGTGTGTGTGTGAGTGAGTGTTTGTGTGTGTGTGTGTGTGTTACCTGTGAGACTGTTTAAGCAGAATGTTGGTTTTCTCTGTGTCTTTCATGATGATATTGATATAACTGCTGTTAAGAGGGACCTGGAAAACGTAGATAATAAAAATAAGTCTCACATTTCGGAGCACCGTAACATTCTTACTCAGTCGCACACCACAGGCCCTGAAGGGCACATTCCCCCAAAGCTTCATTAGGTTTTTTTAACTGTCTAACCAAGGTCTTGATGTCTCTGTTCCTCATGTGAGTGATGCCACACAACATGGCGTATATCCAGTCTAGCTTCTCTACCAGCAGCTCCTGCTTCCTGTACAAGATCCTCCTGGGAAAGGCAGAGAGAGGAGAGGAGCATTTTCCCCTCCATAGCACTGAAGAAGGAGACGTGAAGGAGGACTACTGGTGATCTGTACGGTACCTACTGTAGGTTCTCCTCCTCAGCAGGGTCGAGGACCTGCTCGTTCATGGCCATGGACGGTGCACTCCTGGCTTCTTTTTCCACTGGACAAGGTTCATGAGAACATATTCAGCAATACACCAGGTCCAATGTGTGTGTGTTCACCTCCATTAGCTTTACTTACGTGACATGCTCCTGTCTTGAGACGTCGTCTGACACTGATGCTTGGGAAGAGAAACTTTCTTCACAGAGGCCGACTTCCTATCCTGTTAGGAGGGAAGGTTGGAAGGAAGGAAAAGAGTAACACCAAGCAGAACAGAAAGGTTAGTAAAAAATAAAAAAAAGGTGATTGTGTGCCTATTCCTAGAACGGTGAAAAAGAGTAAATATCTTCCTTCAAAACACTACCTGTTCCCTGAGGCAGAAGACCAAAGAGCGACCCGAGCGAACTCCATATCTTAGCTCAACCATCTCCTTGAGATGTAGCTTCAGTTGAATATAGCCATCGGGTGCAAGGGGGTAGTCAGCTAGGACTGGGAAATGTACGTTCTCTTCCTGAAGAAAATAAACATCTTTAAGGGCACAATTTTTTTTTTGATTCTGTGCAGTTTAAATGGTCATGTACTACATATTCTGCTATTGGAGTTTGGCTTTGTCCTTCA
Organism: Galaxias rostratus; assembly: GCA_036024795.1. Taxonomy (NCBI): domain Eukaryota; kingdom Metazoa; phylum Chordata; class Actinopteri; order Galaxiiformes; family Galaxiidae; genus Galaxias; species Galaxias rostratus. The sequence goes on from JAVQJS010038801.1 coordinate 4,017, forward strand.
ACATAGTTTCACAGAACTCTCACCTTCTTTGCTCTTTCTTGAGTGAATTTACATAAGTTGACACCCACTCCCGACTTTTTGCCAAACTTTTTTTCCCAGTGTATCTGGTAGCAAAACAAACCAAAAAACAATGATGTATATTGCGTATACATATACATATAAATATACACCGATCAGCCAAAACATTAAACCACCTGCCTAATATTGTGCAGGTACCCCTCGTGCCGCCAAAACAGCGCTGACCCATTGAGGCACTGACTCCACAAGACCTCAGAAGGTGTCCTGCTTTGTCCGGCAACAAAATGATAGCAGCAGATCCTTCAAGACCTGTAAGCTGCAAGGTGTACCCTTCAAGGATCGGACTTGTTCCAGCACATCCCATTGGTGCTTGATTGGATTGATATCTGGGGAATTTGGAAGCCATGTCACGGTCCTCAAAACATTCCTGAATAATGCTTGCAGCATGGCAGGATGCATTTTCCAGCTGAAGGAGGCCACTGCCATCACAGCATACCGTTGCCATGAAGGGTTGAACTTGGTCTGCTACAATGTTTTGGTAGGTGGTACATGTCAAAGTAACATCCACATGAATGCCAGGACCCAAGGTTTTCCCAGCACGGCATAGCCAAGAGCGTCACACTTCCTCAGTTGGTGTCTTCTTCCCATAGCGCATTCTGGTTTCATCTCTTCTTTCAGATAAACGATGCATGCGCACACAAACAATCCACATGATCTAAAGGAAAGCTTGATTCATCAGACCCTGTGAGCTACTTCTGTGGCTTCATGGTCCAGTTCTGACGCTCACGTGCGCCTTGTAAGCACAGTCGGTTGGCAGTGGACAAGGGTAAGTGTCTACAGCAAGCTAGCTGCAATGCCCTGTGTCTCTGACCTCTTTCTACCACAGCCAGCACAAACCTTTTCAGCAATATGTCCCAGCCAGGCTAGCCTTCGCTCCCCACACACATCAATGAGCCTTGGGTGCCAATGATCCTGTGGCAGGTTCAGGTGTCTTTTCTATGACTACATTTAGAGGCACTAACCACTGCATAGTGCATACCTTAAATCCCACAAGCAACCTGTCGTTTTTTAAATGTTCTGACCCATTTGTCTAGCCATCACAATTTGGTCCTTGACAAAGTCACTCAGATCCTTACACCTGCTCAATATTTCCTGCTTCCAAGAAATCGACTTGAAGAACTGTTAACTTAGTGCCTAATATATCTCACCCCTTTTTACGTGCCATTGTAACGAGATGATTAATGTTATTCACTGCACCCATCAGTTGTTTTGATGTAATAGCTGATCAGTGTGTATTACATAACCTAGCTCAGATTTCACAATCAGAATCAATCAAATTGAATGAACAAAGCCACATAGTCATGGTGATGGGTCTGGGTTAAGATAACCTTAAGTAACTCTTGGTCCTGTGATGACAGCCAGCTTGAGCACAGATCAATGTTGTCATAGCACAGCATCCCCACTGTTTTATAAGGTCTAGGCATAAGACAAGACACAAAAAAATGGTTTGTGATTATAAGGTGAAAAGAAAAGGGTAACAGATTTTAACAAATGCATCTTGAGACGTGTTTTGCTTTTAAATACTAAAGAGTATGTGTTGCCGGCTACCGGTTAGCAGGGGAGAAGAAGCCTTGGTGCAACAGCTGCTGTCGTCGTTCAAAGGTTTTCTTAGCTTGGCCTTCTTGAACGAGGACAAACTTGGTGTCATTTCTTGTGACTACCTTCTCGGATTGGTAGCTTTCCACTTGAAATGAACAGAATACAAGACCGTACTTATATTTCACACCCTTTTAAATCATCAGAGGTAGCTGTCACATTCAGATGCATAAATGATCATGATTACAAATAAATGGGAAGGCTACCCTTCTTGTAGTCAGAAGAGAACTTGTGTTTGATGAAGCTGATGACCTCTTGGTCTTTCAGTGGGTGATCTAGCTGAGCTGTTACTCTTCTACTATCTTCTGCCATCAGGATATGTAACAGTTGAGTCGCTACAATGAGAATAAGTAAGAGAGGACTTCTCTGTGCTGGGGGTATGTGCTAAGTCTATTAAGAATGCACTTGTATTTTTTTTACGTCCAAATGTGATGTTCATTTTGAAGACAAATTTAAAATACATTTTCTTTAGCTGAACAGCAACATATTGACTAATAATTCCCCAACAAATGTATTGTTTGTGACCCCCCCCCCCCCCTACAAAAAAAAAGCAATCAATCGATATATATTATTATAATAAACTGATACTGGAAACACGTTTGTTCAGGTATATAAACCAAATCTATCATCATACTAATTCAAGGTGAGGTCTTACCTTCTCACGAAATACATTTTCTGGCGTCTTCTGAAGACCACTTGTCACAGCAATAACCACGTCATAAAACATTCTTGATGATTCTAAACTTAAATACATTTTAAATTATAATGCTTTGGCGAAACCATATATGGGTGCTATTTGTCATTTTATTCAATTATGTTAGCCTTTACAAGATCCACGTTTATTCTACTAGTGGGACCGCGTGCGAGTGATTGCAACACATTCTTTACTCCACTCTGAATTGTGGCCACCTGTCACACAAACCATCACCTTTATTCAGTGTTGTTGATAATTTTCTTTAAGCCACAATAGGTTAAAAAAAATTGTATTAACCGAATTCTCAATACCTTTCGACAATTTGCTAATTTTCTTTTATTTTCTATGGGAGAATTAAACAACCGCCTTTTAGACAGTCCCATTCAACCTAAAGGAAGATTGAAACTGAAGATTTGCTTAATTGACACATGCAAGTGCGTCACTAAACTTACTGTATAGGGAAAGGTGCCCATACTTGGAATATATAGCAGCGTTTCAATTGCTTTTAAACATGTTCTGATGACTTTCCCTCCGTGCTTACCCTCTACAAATCTTAAAATGATTCACAAAATTACAACGTAATGTGGTGTGATCGACTCTTGGAGGGCTTAGGGAGCGAGTGAACAACGATAGTTTATGTGTATATAATCTACAATGCATTGTTGGCGTTTTGGTGCAAGTGGTTAAGTGATGCACGTAAAAGTCCAGTTGTGTGTGTAATACTGAAGTGATGCGTATTAACCAAGCAACACCCATTGCAGGTGTGGTTCCAAATGCATTGTGGCTTATTCAATTATCACGTTCCCACGTATTACTAACTCGTGACCACAACTTAGTATCACATTCCCAAGCTTTTTTATTATGTCGTAGACACAAATATTTTTCCCACCAATGTCAAAGTGAGGGACGACATAAAAGTAAGTATAGTAACACTGGACCATTAGTATTTGTTTTGTGTTGATTTTTTTTTAAGCCACCATCGCCCACCTTTTTTGTTTCTAACTTATTGTTATTTAAAGAAGTATACTATGATTCAAACAAACAGACACGGGGGTCTATTTCATTCTGCTGCTTGAGTGTGCGTCTTTTCAAGAAAAGCAGTGGGATCCATAAAATCATGTAGCGTATGTAATTAGACTTTACTTCCTGGCTATATCAGTGTGACAGCCCTGGTTTGTGAAATCAAAGCCACTAGAGGGAGATATTGTACGGTATGCGAACTCATTCACCCGATCACCTAAACGATGTTGTTTTGTAATTCTTTGCTGCGTGTTATGTATCTCACCATTGAAACAAAACAAAATAAATCTGTTTTGAACACTGCTTTTTGGAGTGTATTCCCTTCAAATGAACCGCAATGGGTTTGTGTGTACACCAGCTGGATTCTGTTGTACTGTTCGCTCATTTCTCTGGAAGGTCTGTGGTGAACAAACTTGATTGTAGAAACCTGGCCTCAGACCTAGATATCCCCCCACTCCTTCTCCAACCTTTCATGTGGGGGTCAGTTGATCTAATGTTTCAACAGGATACCTCCAGCACCACCCTCAGACTTTGTCATCATCTTTGCATCCTCCCTTTTTTGTTTCCCACCCGTTCTGGCCTCCCCCTATCCTCCCATTATTTCTCCCTTCCTCACTCCAGGCTATGACTCATGATCAAATCCCCTCTGTATCAACGTTTCCAACCATCAAAAATAAGGGAAACATCAAGGCTAATTATAAACACATCTGATGTTGGACACTGGAGCAAGTAATAGTGCTAAATTTACCGAGATTCTTCTGGACATTTTAGATATTTGGCAAATGTAGGCAATCTGCAGACGTTTTACTCTACAATAAAATACTTGTTTGATGCAGTATCAAACAACAGTTTGTCTCTTAAGATCCAATTTTACAGTTGTACGCATGCAGTTCAATGCATTTGGAAATGTGCACTGTGTGTTGTCTATAGACTTAGCCATGTGCAAAGTGCTTGCAGAACTCTATGCCACCCAAGAATGTTGGACCCCCTTCCTCTAGCAAGACAGTGTCGGTCAGCCACACAACATGGGCCCATAATGGCTCACATGAGGTTTCATTTCCAGCTTTCCACTGGCATCAGGCTCTTATCATGTGGTTTGGAATTGCCGTCGCTAGCGCACAACTCACAGTTTCCACAAATATGTCAGCCAGACAAGGCCAGGAGGGATCCAGAAGGCATTGTGTCTGCAATATAATGTTGTCAGCCTGTGTGTGAGTGTGTTTGAGCATGAGTGTCAGTGTGTGGGGAGCTGGAATAGTGTGTGCCCCCCACACCCCCCTCCCTCTCCTCACATCTTTTAAGATTATCCTTCTGTCTTATCTTCTCTTCGTTTTCATGCTTCCTGTTATCCAAGCAGAACTTGCTGCCTCTTGTGCAGTGGGGTCTTTAAACTTCAAATACAAAGATACAAATTCAACGTCGATGGAATGGTTAAAGAATATCCTCATCTTTAGACATCTAAAAGGCTCATCTAAAAGGTGTCTGATGACACCTAACTCTGATCTCAAAATACAGGGTAAGTGGACTGGAAATATACATGGTTCATTAAGCTTTTATGAGAATCCATCACCAAGTTGGCAACAACCCCCATTTCCCAGATGTTTTACATTGCCATCCCCCCAAAGCTCATACTTCACCACTGGGAAACTGCAGTCCAGTGGGTCGGGTGGGACCCCACAAAAGAGAGCCCATATGTACATGGTGGACCCAGCACAAGAGTGCACTAAGGCAAAAATGCAGCCCATATCACAGAGGTGTAACAGTTGGAACGGCTTGCTGCTCATGCTCAATTTCAGTTGTAGTATGGGAGCAGCAAAGCCCCCTCTGTTTCTGTCAGCGGCATGTTTGTTCTGTTGATCTCCATTCATTGTCTTGGTCTCTCGCATGGACACAATCACAGGAGGAGAAATTAGTAGGATGTTGTATATTGATGAAAAGTATTCATTTGACCAATTTGTGTACATTTCATGAGAAATACATAATAATTGTCAACAAAAGACCATCGATGTAGCACCATATTTTAGCAAAATGTCATATTATGTTATGTTATATTATTAAATTTTTTTACAATGGAGTATTTGCTAGCATCATTATTTGATGAGGTTGTTTACGCTCCATGTCGCTCTTAACAACATTATTCTTTTCACTTATGTTGTAAGATCTTTGATTGTTAACCTTATGATACAAGAAGGACAAATCTCCACTCCCAACTCTGAACTCTGAACTCTCAACCTAACATCCGGAAAGGAAGGGGCTCGCTTTAAGACCCCAAGGCCATTTATACAATCGACCCAAATCCATTAAACTTTTAGTTTTATTAAGTGGTCCTCTTGGATTATTACATAATAGATCATTATAACACCATATCCGGTGTGTTTTTAGAAATCTCTCTCTCACTCATATGCACACTCCCAAACAATTATTATTAACAGTTATTCTGATGTATATATGTCTATGGATCATCATCAACCATGTTCCTAGCTTCCCTACATTATAACCACTTTAGTAGAAGACTACAGATGCATGACACAGTATAATATGTTCCTAATGTTTGAAGCTAATATGACCATTTATGGTCAAAACTATGATACAGAAAAAGGAAAAAAGAGAAAACACCTCACACACACACACACACACACACACACACACACACACACACACAGACACAGGAAGAAAACACCAGAGAATAGACTAAGTAAGACAAGAGAGAGAACAGGCTCTCCCTGACCAGATGATCTTATCTCAGACACCACATTGGAATGCTGCAACCACCACTGAGGCAGCGCTCACCATTTGGCCAACTGATAGCCCGAGTCACCCAGGCCTGGCGGAGCGGAACGTTGGCCAGAGCATGTAAGCTGACACAGTCACCAGACAGGCTGGGAAATCTCCCTGTGCAATATGGCTAACAGTAAGACAAAGCTGTTGGAAAGTTTGTCAAATCAATACCATATAATGCCTTTGTGTTGTCTAGGTCAGTGGTATGAAGAAGACAGTTGACATTGGGTAAATGATCATGTCAGTGAATGAGTATGTATTGTCTTTGTCACTGGGGTTTTTAGAGCAACAAACCATGTTGTGATCATGACATATTTTATGATTTTGACCTCATTTATTTTGACCCTTGTGTAACATTAAATCTAAATCTCCCCAAGAGAAGAATTTAGCCTTGTCTAAAATGTGAACTTCTACTGATCATCAGTAGAGCTTAACATTGCCGACATGATTAGGATTCAAGGATGGCACGTGAAAGGCCTCATTCCTCCAGTCGAATGCTATCGGTTAGAGGAAGGTCCACTTTACCGATGATGAGGAATACAGCTAGGTGCAATTAATTAGTATCTACATAAGGATGTGGCTGAGGAGGGGAGAAGGAGGGCTAGTAAGGGTTAAGTGTGGGTGTGTGTGTGTGTGTGTGTGTGTGTGTGTGTGTGTGTTTGTGTGTGTGTGTGTGTGTGTGTTTGGGGGCATGGTTTGTTCTTTTCATATGCACGCTTGTGTGCAGTGCTAAGTGTTGATGTGTCACAATGAAAAAGGGAATTTCCTAGCTATTGAGTTTGAGCCCATCTAAGGCCCAGCTGTGTTACTCGATGTTAATCTGTGTGTGTAGTGTGATCACATTTTGTCAGGGAGGTAGGGGTTAAAATACTGTGTCCTGTCTTGGAATTTCACTTTAGGTGCCACGTCTGTAGGAGAGAGGTTCTTCTCTTTCAGTGTACGTGCTGTGGAGAGGAAGCTGCTGGAAATGGAAAGGTTATTGTTCATCCACACAACTGGACTGGACAAGATGTTGTCAAACAAAATGGCTCGTGTGGCAATTGTAGTTATAATGCAGTAACACGTAATCGGTGTTCTATTGGTGTCGGTGTGGATTATTATAAAATTGCATATTCAAGATTTATCATAATAAATATTTACATAAAACACAGATGAAATGTTGATTTAATATCTCCATTCGAATGGTTCCCTTCTAGGATGTCCTGAATTCAACTTCGGTGAACCCAGTGTGTGTGAACCCCTGTGAACAGCATTAGGGGTGAGCTACAGGAAGCATAAAAAGTCCCCTGGACTCAAAGAGAGTCCATCTCCCTTAAACCGGAGAACAGCCGAGCTGGAAATATTTAGGGATTTCTGAAGTACCTGTTGGTTTTCTGTGTTCATGTAAACTTGTGCGTGTGAGTGATTCTGTGTGTTGGTTACTTGCCATATAAGTCCTATGTAAACTACGTCTAACATTTACTCTAATTATTTACTTTCCTCAGACCAGTCAAGTTCCTTGAAGTTGATTTTGTACAATCTGAACCACTGCTGGTGAGATTAAGGCAGTTGTCCATAGGGAGCTGCTGTAGGAGTTTGACCAGAGATTTATCCTAGATGGGGAGAATGAATTACGTGATTTGAAATCCCACCAGGACTTGCTGAGATTCCAGGAATGCTGGGAATGTAATAGTGTCTAATCGTCAATGCAGTCTTGCTGTTTTACTAAGACTGGTTTAATTTCCTCTATTGTTAGTCCTCTGAGAACGGCACAGAGCGGCAGAATACACACTGTCAGAGATCTAGGATCCCCCACCCACCGTAGAAAATTCATACAAACACTGAGTCACTGAGGAACTTTGAGTCAGAGAGCCCACTGTCATCCCTACTATGTGTTGGCAACCGTTTTCTTGTTAGACAGAAATCTTACGAATTCTCTGGCACTTTCCCAGGTGGTTCATTAAGCTTACCTCAGTTATTTGTGCCGCTGCTTATTTTCCTGCAACAGCTATTTGAAAGACTTGTGTCAGGCATATTTATTTAAACTAAATAATTTATGAAAGCAAACTTAACAAATATATAGTCGATACATTTCAACTCATCCAATCTATCTGGTCTGCTCCTGCTGTACATGGTCACATGAGGATGTTCTGTTGGCATGAAGTTCAATATGGAGATATGGAGAATTCAACTTGGCATTTATCATGGAGAGTCTTTTTCCGGCTTGTATAACTACCTTCTCTTGCAGTTTGCTCCTCTCTGCAATCTAGAGCTGGAGGGGTGCTCTTATATCTGCTTCCTGTACTCTGAAACGTCGGGTTTGTAAATGTCCCTTGCCTTTAATGACTACTGAAGCCCTCAGAAAGTAAACAGGAAACAACAAAGTGCTTTGATTAGCTAGAGTTTAGTCACAGACACACAATTTCTATTAAGATTATTCTCATGGTTTTTATTTATACTGTTGTGGGGCAGATCGGTACATGGGGAATCATGGATTCGGTACATGGGATCGAGTTCAAGTCAGGATAGGTTTTCAAAGTTCAAAGTGTTTTATTTCTCAAGTGCACAGTATAATACAGGATCATTCTGAGCAAAGAAATTCTCATGACATGGCAGGCAACAGCTACGTAGAACAGAGCCAAAATATCCATACGAAAACTACAAGTTGGTTGCGGAACCATCGTCAGTGCAGCCTTTCCACGGCGCACCCGGAAGTTACTGTTCCTGTGGTGAGGGTTACTGTGGTTACCGTTGCTTTGCTCCTCTATTTCTCTCAACTAAATTTGACGTTTTCACGACTGCTTGGTTTTTCCAATAGGATCTTAGCAGCTTCCCCCTAGCAACAAGGTGTACTGGAATAACCCAAAGCCGCAAACAGGAAGTCAGGCCTTTACGGTTTTCTCCTTCATTCTCATTCTCAATAACTTACAATGACTATTTATTTAATTTACCGTTCATATGACACCCCGTAAAAACCTTTGTATTTAATGTAACGCTTTACAGTTGACAAGACGTTGAACTGCCTGCTCTTTTTTTTAATTTTCGGCAGTTGTTTTTCAGTTGTTTGTTTATTTATTAGTGCAGTGAAAATATTCAGTTGGTTATTGAGTTCTATATAAAATGTTTGTCCTGAAGTAAAAAAAAATGTTTGGAGGAATAAGTTGCTATTACACAAGCACGTGTCAGTTTCAAGATTAAATAATGATTTTAGGACCTACATAGACTTTTCTGTCAATACATACATCAGCTGAAGGAAATAGTTTTCTAATGCAATTTTCTCTCTAATACATTGCATGTTCCTTTAAATTCAAGCCCCCAACCTTACATCCATTCTGGCCCAATCTGACAAGGATTGCATTTTCCTACAGCTGCTGTTCTTAGAAAGTTGGCACCAATCTGCGTGTGTGTAAGTTTGTGAGTGTGTAGGTGTGTGTGTGTGTGTGTATGTGTGTGTGTGTGTGTCAGTGTGACTTTGTGTACGTGTGTGTACTCACAGGCTCCCAGTTTTTCCCCAAGAAAAGTTGTCTGTTTGTTCACAGTAAAGGACTGCTGACTGGCTCATCACCCCCTGAAGGGATCCAGACTTCAGATGTATTGATATAGAGCATCGAGCTCTCATCTAAGCCCGTCTGACTGACCATGATCTCCAGGCACGCCACACTGTATCCTCTTAGGACCAAACCAAAGTGGGATTACATGAATGTTCCTTTGCTTTTATAACGTCATTGGTAGACCCTTTCATTACCTACACTTCTAAAAGAAAGCCTTGATTATCGGTCACCATGTGCACTACTTACTGTCAATGCTGCAAGGCTTAGCATTGAGTAATTTGTATGTATATAAACAATTGTACACTTACTTTACTTTGACTAGCAGGTAGTGTGCCAATATCAATTTATCAACTCAATAGCACATGAATACTAAATCAATCTGACGGCAATCATTTGACGAACCGCTTTTATCCTGTGATACCTGAGAGGGCAAATGAAAAAGAAAGTAAAGCTAATGGCTCACAAAAGTAGCCTTTACAAGCGATTGCACATGCAGCAGTTTGACCACCCACGATAAAGCTTTGATGCAGGGATTGTGTTTCTTTTATGAGCGTGTGTGTTAACGTTCTGTTTGCAAATGTTCCCTGTGTGTTTTGTATTCCGTAGATTTCCTTTCTTTTAAGAAAGACCTCGTCAGCTCAGGCCATAGAAATGAAAGATAGAAGTTGAAAGGCATGCTGTCCCCCCCATTTTATAGTTATACAGTAGCTGAATGTTAGACTCAAAATGTTTAAACATGGTTTCCACACATTCATTATTTCCATTCCCACACTTTATTAGCCTCCCATTGTGTGTATGCTAGTGTTATGGAATTTCAGAGACATTTTCATCAGGGAAAGAAGAGGTCATCCAGCCTCGTCATCATGAAAACATAGTGCTCTGTGTCTGTCCGTGTGTGTGTTTTATGAATTCAGAGCTTGTTTGCATCAAGCAACCATGGCTTCAATTGGGCCATGTTCAGGGCAGAACATCCCCCTGAAAATTCTGAAGATTCTCTTCATCTGGAAATGTACTTCAAATAAACCTTGAATATGCAAGGCCGCATTGCGAAAACCTTCATCAAATGTTTTACTGTATGTTCCCCAGAAACAGACAACTATGGTTCTTATAGACTCTGCTCAGGTATTTGGCCTTTCCTTGAGCCGACTGCATGGAATCCCAGCCGTGCCTCCGTCATACTTCTCCAAGTGTACTGACCTCCTGCAGAGGGATTCAAGGCTGTTTTTTCAACTTAGCTCTGGAAACAATTGAGATGGGCCATGGTGAAAGTGTCCATGGTCCTCAGTACCTGCAGGCAAAACGGAAACAGTGAAACCATCATACAGGTGTGTCTGTTGAACACGTCACATGGCAGGTGATTAAGAGGAGCCTTAGTGCAGACACTTACCTCACAGTGTTTCTATAACACACCATAACATTGACATATATTTGGCCTTGAAGAGGGATGGGAGAATAATATGGCATCATATGGTGGTGACAGTTTCTTGATTCGTGGTCAAGTTCGTGTGTGTGTGTGGGGGGGGGGGGGGACTTGCACATGGAAATAATCAGCTGATACAGGGCAGGAGGCACAATTGATGTACACATGTTTATGCATTTACTGTTTCTGAGCAGGGCATGTTCTTGAACTAGCATTGTACATTAATCAAAATGACGGAAGATTTTCAACAAGCAATTGACTGATGAATTTCTTCATTTGATAATTGTTTAGGTTTTACGTTTTATCAACTACATTGTTAACAAAGAAAGCACAGTTTTGACGTACACAATGCATGTCCTTGTCATGCCTTTTAACGGCAGCTGCATTCTTCCACACATGTCAAGGTGGTCGATCTTGTCTTATCAACTGTGAACAACAGACAGAAATGGTTCATCAATTTATTTCTGGATGACTCCAACTGCTCACGTATAACCAATTACATGCTTGCAGTTTTAACCAATTTCAGAGTTTAACCATCCCATAACCATTTACAATACTACCACAAGCAGATGTCCTTCTGTGACAAAGAGGAAATAGATTGAAGTTCAGTTAAGGAGTGTAGCAATTACTTAAGCCTAACCAGGCACTACACAAGTCAGTGAGTTTTACAACACAAGGCATCTGAAAGGCACATGCAGAGCATGGTACCAAGAAATAATATGGTTAAATTCAAACCTTATTTTACATAATGGAGGACAGGTTGTATCCATCAGGTCTGCTTTATTCTAACTTGTGGACTGAATCAGATGGTATAGAAAGTTTACAATTTATTTCTACATCTGTAACACTGTCAGATTTGGTCTGTCTGCTGTTGAGACCAGGGATAGTGGTGGCCTAGTCAGGTAGGACTACCACCTGGACACCGGTCACCAAAGTTCATGAGTTCAGATCTCAAATGGGAGCACCACTACTAGTGTTCCCATACGTTTGATCCAAGGCACCTAACTATACACGATATTCCTCCAGGGGGAATGCCCCTGTAACCTCATTGTAATCTCATTGTAAGAATGTGCTGAATTAAAAAAAAGATCATTTTCCATGGTCTAAAGTAGGGGTCCCCAATAGGCGGACCGTGGTCCACGTCCGGACCGAAAGACGTCTCCGTGTGGACCCAGCATGAATTGTAGTAAAAAAAAAAAAATAAATCTTTAGAATTTTTTTTTTTCAAACATTGACCAAAAAAATCATATCATTATTATTTGCATTAATCTTTGAGCTTCCGCTAACGCAAGTCATTGTTGTGTGCTGTATTTAGTAAAAATATATCCATGGTTGTTAATATCCATTTCGATCCTACTATGACAACGACCCGCTGATTGGCTGTTGCGGGCCCAGCAGCAGTTCACTCGTAAGTTAACGGCACACCGATCGATATCTGTTGTTCGCTAACACCGAATTTGAATCTCATATCACAATTATGGCATGCTCCAAGTTGGCTGGTAAAAGAAAAGTGGACAGTGAAAATCGGCGTTTCTATAAGGAATGGACAGAGAAATATGCCTCCATCTACCTACAGCAAGTAT
>JAVQJS010038830.1:0-19478 GCA_036024795.1 Galaxias rostratus
GGTCAAGACGTTCGTAAATGTGTCTAATTTATAAACGCCAGAAATGGAACTGATTGAAGAGCCGTTCAGGGGCTAAAAGATTCGGCTCGTATTGCTGAACACTGGCTCTCTAAAAAGAGCCGGTATTCCCGTCACTCTATCTCAGTAATCGTTAACGAAGCCACCAGCCACGGAACCAAGTAGAACCTTCGTAGTCAAAGAAAGCATTTAAACGGGTAAGGTTGTTAAAGTATCTTGTTTTTTAATATTATCTTTTCAATGAAAACATATTTATTATACTACATCTCCGCTTTTCATACCTGCTATTTCTGTAGCAAGATAACACAAAACCATTGAATTCAGGTTTTTATTTTATTTAATATAAGATGATGTGAAGTGTTTCAACTGCTAAAGATGCCAGCAACCGTGTACTTCATTTGATGGAAGACAATTTTAAATAATTTGCGAATAACAGTTTTAAATCGTGTTGACACGTTTGATCTATAAAGGAACTAACTGTTCATTACAACAACAAGGTTCATAACATAATTCAATACAATGGACTTGTCGTAAAGTCTTCAATAATTTCTTAAACATATGCAAGATATAGGAGTACACATCTATCTTCTCTTACATGAAAACCCCAACAATAAAAAAAATATATAACATCCCTGACTCACAAATATTACCGATATATTGCTGGGATGGAGTTGACAGATCTGGGAAAGAGGAAATTGCTATGAAAGAAACACTTATTTGTGGGTGTGCGTGTGTGCGCGCGCGTTTATGTTGGGTTGCGTGGTTACAAATACAGAAGCCAGTGTGCCGATGTATACATGTTGGGTCTGGTTTCTGATTGCCGCTATATCTGTAGTAAGAATAAACAAATTGCAGACTGTAAGAGTACACGTTATTTCAGGAAAAAAGGCCATTTGGGGAACTAACATGAATGTACAGTAATAGTTTAATTTGAATGTAGAATACAAAAGTTACTTTGTGCCATGGTATTGTGAAGATTTGTAGGTTCCAAATCTCAATAAATTCAAATATATTTATTTATATATATATATTTTTTTTTTGTTTTAACTTATTTTGCACTGTGGTGAACGCATATCCAGCAAATATTTGCAGGCAAAGCCCTGAGTAAAGTGAAGAGGATGCTCCAGTGTAATCTTGATCAAAAGCTACAAATAGCTACTGCATCTGCCGAATTTTGGTTTTGTTGTGACACCTCAATATGCTAAGCAGACAACTCCCATCAGTTGCAGCTGCAAACTACAGGCAGAATTGGGGCCGACACCTTAGATGTCTGAGATTCAGAAGTCCACATGGCAATTTCCCTGAAACCTTGCAGAAACATGCGGCAGTCCAATCAAAAACACTTGCAGGTATGGATTTAGACTGGGCGGTATGAGGAGTTTTATTCTTAGCATGGCCATGCACAACAGTGCTTCATTTGTGAGCTAATTCTTCTTTGGTAAACGATCCAACTCCTGCTTCCACTACCTGTTATTTTGTGTCTCTGATCTTAGGTCTATTGTGTCGATTGCTGTGCGATGGTGCCCAAACCTAATGGTGCATGACACAATGGGATGTGGTCGGTCTATTACTTTAGAGATGGGATTGAGGAGACTGTGGCTGTCCGGGTAAAAGTGTACTCTCTTTGATCAGTTAAGGGCACAACAACATTGAGTTGTTGTTATCGTCATCATTGTGAACCATGATATGACTCTATAGCCTCACTGAGCTGGCCATCTTGTCTGTCTCACGGCTGTGCAATGCTATTGTCTGCTCAGGATGCAGCTGTCACTCATTGGTAGGCTATTATTGAAGGTACACAAGAACAATGAGTTGATTAATCATGTTCAGCATAATCAACGCGATACATTTATAGTGCATGTTGGCCTTTATTAAATGTAGAACCAATTAGTTTTCAGGGGAGACAATATTGTAAACACAAATCCTGATTTGATAAGCACAATTTGATAATTCGTACTTGACTTACAGTTTTAATATGGAACTACTACGTATAAATGCCTTCGGTAGAGGTCTTTTCAGGACAGAGGAGGAAACTGTCGCTTCGGACATCATGCTACAATTTGATTTAAAGGCTCCCTAGAACACAAACACAAACTTGACTATCATTATCGGTCAGGTCTCAAATAATGAACACCTAAATCTCCTCAAAACACCTGCGCAAACTGCCTCATTCTTTCTATAATTTGTATGAAACTGTTCAAAGGATTAGCATTGCCCACACGGAAACTCCCCCACAACACCAAATGAATCGTGTCCATGGCTAAGCCTAAACCCTTTCTCTAGGCTGAAGACCACCGTTGAGGATGGAGGGCAGTGGTTTCTGGGACGCAGGAGTTCACGAGAACCACTCGTGTGCTGGAAACACAGAGGACAACAGCAGCGGGGAGGTCTTTGAGGTGCCGTTATCACCATTCGCAACACATTAACCTGACAGATCCCAGTTTGGACTGGGACGTATTGTACTCTGTTATAATGATTTACTTCATCGTCAATGTTGCTCCGTGTGTGTTAGGAATTACAGAGCGAACCCAAATGCAGCACACAGGCGGGGAGGGTGGAATGATGATTCGGATGGTTTTATTGAGCACTATCGACAGAACCAGCAGTTATGATGTGCAGTCGTCCACTAAGTGGAACAACAATCTGGCAAGGAGTGCATGAAAAGCCGGGGTACTGAAGAGTTAATGAGATAATTGGAGGCAGGTAGGCTTACTGCAACAGGATGTGGTGTGGCAGGTATGGTGGTGGAGTTGGAGAGGGAGACAACCACGCCCCATGCCACATACATACAAAGAAGAACCAGCAGGGGGACACTGGCCATAACAGTTTGCTATAAAACCATCACACAACAGAAATATAATAGATCTAAGGAAATCCAACAAAACAAATACCATTATATTATTGGTGGGATCCAGCACAATACATATTACAATAGAATAGCACAATCACATGTCGAGGAGCGGGACATCTCAGCACATACCTGACTGAAAGTAATCGTGGTTGGTTACAGTACGTACTGTGTATGTTTTGTATGGGCGTGACCTACAAAAATCATCAAGTGCCTTGTTTTTGCTGCTGCGTTTCCCCCTTTCACATATCCAAGGACAGGTAGTCTCTCTCGAACAGGAAAATGATGATCAAATCCTTTTCTGAAGGTGGCCCTGAAAAACGGTTCGTCTAAGCTCAGCTCGTCCCAGTTTGTCGGCGTGGAGCTGCTGCAGTCCTACAAGCTCCTCATCATCCCCTGCTACCTGCTGGTGGTCCTGGTGGGCGTGCTCGGCAACTACCTGCTCCTCTACGTCATCTGCCGCTCCCGCAAGATGCACAACGTCACCAACTTCTTCATCGGCAACCTGGCCTTCTCCGACATGCTCATGTGCGCCACCTGCGTCCCGTTCACGCTGGCCTACGCGTTCAACCCGCGCGGCTGGGTCTTCGGGCGCTTCGTGTGCTACCTGGTGTACCTCGTGCAGCCGGTGACGGTCTACGTGTCGGTCTTCACTCTCACTGCCATCGCCGTCGACAGGTGAGCCTTGACCTCATGGCTGAGGCCTCCGTCTCCAGCCTCTGAGTCACACTGTTTGCATAAAGTCCTTTTCAATGCTTGCTGGTAACAAAGCATCATAGCAGTTTCACTAGTTGCGAATGAGTTGCTTATTTTATAACGGGCGCTTTCAGTGCCTGAATTAGCTTTCACAGTGAGAACGAGCTTGGTAATGTTTGGGGTGTCAGTGAATGAGTAATGTAATGACAATAAAAGTCTGAGTTTATGGCCTTGGACTAGAGATTCAGTAAAAGCTATCCACTCTTCTTTCCTAAAAGCTATGTAATTTGTTCTTAAAAAATAAATAATCAACACGGGATAAAGAATAGCTGTCTATTCAAAGCAGACTTCAGAGATTGCAGTGATAAAAAATCCAAACCTGTTATTTTGACGATGTGTACAGAATTTTTTTAAATAGAATTTATGACATACTGTGCTGTAATTATTGCATACATATAGGATAAAAAAAATTGTTAAATAGTTTCCAAACTTACTTTAAATGGTTTCAAATGTTAAGACTCAAAATTTAAGAGATTGATCAACTTGGCTTGTAAGCACTGATGAGAAATGGAGATCCTAAATATCCTACTTTACAACTTTATACTGAGTTAAAGTAATGTATTTGTCAAACAGACTATTTTTTTCTCTCCAGATATTACGCGACAGTGCATCCCCTAAAGAAGCGGATTTCTGTATTGGCTTGTACTTACCTTCTCTCTGGCATCTGGCTGCTGTCTTGTGGCCTGGTGGCACCGGCCGTGGCACACACCTACCACGTTGAGTTCAAGAACGAGGGCTTTACAATCTGCGAGGAGTTCTGGATGGGCAAAGAGAGAGAACGTCTGGCCTACGCCTACAGCACGCTCTTCATTACCTATGTGATGCCCCTGTCAGCCCTCTGCATATCTTACCTCTGCATATCTGTAAAGCTTCGTAACTGCGTAGTGCCTGGTCACCGAACACAAAGTCAAGCCGAGGCTCAGCGGATGCGGAAACGCAAGACCTTTCGACTGGTGAGTCTGGTGGTGGCTGCCTTTGGCGTATGCTGGATGCCTATTAGTGTGTTCAACGTGCTGCGTGACATCGACATTGACTTGATCGATAAGCACTATTTCTTATTGATACAGCTGCTGTGTCACCTGTGTGCCATGAGTTCCTCATGTTGTAACCCCTTTCTGTACGCTTGGCTTCACGACCGTTTCCGCGCCGAGCTGCGCAAGATGTTCACCTGTCAGCGGCGTATAGGCATCCCCGCCAACAACTGCGCCACAGCAAGCGTGGTTCTGTAGCGGATCTTCTTCATGTCTTCACGGATGACCCTCATTTTCCTACTTGGAATCAGTTTGTTTACTTTTCAAATGAACCAGCTGTCTAGAGTGCTGTGCATATTTGCTTAAACAGCAGTGCCAAATTGAAGCAAACTCTTAACTAGTGTCTCAAAGATGGCAATCCTGGTTTTAATGGTTTACCTTAGTAAAATACATGTTTACATTATGTTGCAAAAATACAATGCAGTTCCATTATTTTTTAATGACACGTGATTTGTATGTAGAGTGAAACAATTTGTAATGATTGCCAGTACCTGGATTTAGTCTTTAGATTATCTTATTTATCGGCAGTACTGTTCCACTAGGCAATTTGCGGAATCTTAGTTTTGTTCACTGTAATTACCAAGTATCATTTTATGTAGCTTATATGGGGTTATTATTTTTTAACAAGATTTGGTTTGTAATTGTGTATTGACATTTGTCAAAAAAGACAATTTAAAGCTTTCTGTCAATGTTCCATGGCACCATTATAGCAAGTATAAATGTGTTTTTCTCTATCTGAATAGTGGGACTTTTCCCCAATAAGCAAGCAGGCACTCAGCCTATTAGGGCGCACTTTCAGTACCAAGAGCTCACAGAGATCATCCTGTGCAGGGCCAATGAGAATTTGCCCACTGCCAAACACATAGTCGATCTGTGTCCATCATGATCTCAACTTTCCCTAACCAAGTGTGGATGGCTGATGTGAGCCCTTAAAAAATCCCAGATGTTGGGGTCTGCCATTACCAAACCCTCACCCTCAGTAATGCCATAGGATTTACAACAACCAACATATTTACAAGTGTGTGTTTTAAGCTATAAATTGATGGTGGTGCACAGATCTTTTAAAAATGTGTTCGGTAGTTAAACATTTTAAGTTATTCTTATTAACTCAAAATTGGAAGAATATTCTGTGAGGAAGAACTGTGGTTTATCAAGATGGTGGTATTGGTAATGTATCTGGGCCAGTGCAGGCGTGCTTGCTGGAAGTTATTAAATATTATATTAATATTAAAACAACACTTGTTGCCATGGACACAAAACATGTACAGCATACAAGGACTTTTTTACTTGTTCTTTCCAGTTGTTGAAATAATGGTGTTATAATATTCCGCTGTCACCGATCGCCCCCGGTGGAGTTATTGAAATGTGAAATCAATGTATCCTTGGGTTGCATTTAACAACCCATTGACAAGCTAATGTATTACTGTGGAGAGGTCGGTGTTGCAGAGTACAGGTTTACAAATCCGTAAAAAAAAAAAATGGAGGTCCATTTGAACACCAAGGTGAAACCGTATCAGTATTTGAATGTTAATGATGAGAGACATTTGAGACTACAGGGCTATGTGCATTTTTTACTTTATTAAACCTTTATTTAACCGCACAAGTCATTGTTTGAAATGTTCAGTAATATTATGTCCTGTAGAGGTCAGGCATGACCTTTTCAAATCCATTTCATTAGAAGTTGTGCTGATGCTTTTTCTTCTTCTTTTGAATATTAGTGGCCTAGGTGGTGCATTTAAAATATCACATCGGATCAAATCTATGTCGACATTATTTTATGCCACAGACTTGGAGTTTTTGACTCCATTTTAGCTAACGTGCACAAGTTTCTAGTCCACTGTTTTTCATTTGGCAGAATAGAAAAACAACAGTAGCTACTCAAAAACAGCCTAACTGGATGTAAACACAATCAGTGAATATCAGGATATCTCTGTGAGACAGACAGGAAAGCACACAAACCTCCAAACTATGCCAGAAATATTGTCAACCTGCTATGTCGCATAAGATCTGGGCCTGTTGACCCTTATATACAAAATACTTTCACGAGAGTTGACCTATTGGGATTGTTGGCAACAAGACATACTTGTGTCCTCAATTAGAGACTGACCTCCGCATCTCTTTACTCAAAGCACTTTTTCATTACTATGACATTATAAATATAACATCTATTATATATTATACATTTCACTCCACACATTCAGTACCACACAGCAAAGGGGATTGGTTACTTCCTGCACATGCTTTTCATGGGACACAGTTCAAATACAAGATTTAATTTCCGAAGCTTAATCCTTTATTGAAATTTAAAAATAGCGTGTACAGGCATTCTTCATTACACTTACAATGTGGACAGTATCATATAACATAAATATACAGCAGAAGAAATAATAAGATAAACTATTTTACATTCAGCAGATTGAGTAACCAGTCCAAAAAAATGTAAAATAGCAAAACATTCTAAGGACAATAGAGTGCATTCTAAAATTCAAAGTTCTTGAAAAAGGCACTACTTTGAAAGACGTATTTTTATTACTGTTCTTACACGTTTTATTGCAGACATGGCACCAAGGCCTAATCACAGCATACTCGTTTAAATTACATTCAAAGACATGGAGGGAAATTGTACAAAGAAGGCTGCTGTAATTGTCAAAGCCTACGTCCCAACAAGGCCTCCACAGTCACACTTCAACATCATTATTTGTAGTATAAGGGACTTGATTACATTCTGATTATTATCTCGTCGCACAAATCGCCGAAACTGTTCAAACTTGCATAAATATTTCACGTGATTATGCGCGCATAGAGTTGCATAAATATTCCAACGATAAGAAAAGATTGCGCTCTGCACAGGCAAGTACCAGAGGCTTTTAACAACCGTCGTAAACGGAATAATAAATACATTACGAAACAGAAACCTGTAGTGAGTGTCCACGTAACCATATCCCGTATTACTTTATTGCACGGCCGGGGTTAACAGTCTACAGAACCCACCTGTTTGTCTGCATTCGTTGCCAGGTTAACCGGGTCGTTCACCTATTGAAGTCTAAGTTAGACTTCAAGATGGGAAGTGACCAAATAGCAAGGAACATACAGTTTAAGTAATACTATAATAAAAAACGGATTATATTGACAAACGAACAAGAAACGCAGAAAAAGAAAAAAGACGTATTAACCCTTAGGACTAACTATTTTGATTTGGTATTGGATAACGGAATGATTAGCGGCACTTAGGGGGAGAAAGCAAAAATACCAAGGAATGTAACGCTAGAATGTACGACATTTGTTAAAAAATAAAGCATTTCATCTGGTTGGCTGGGAAATAAAAAGTGAATGTCTGCATGAAGTTAAGGCTTTAAAAAAGACAGAACCTCAGAATAACAAATCTGAGGTCACTGCTATATAGAAGGCATGGTAAGCCAGAGGAGGTGAACCAAGAGCGATAGGATCTCCTGTCAGATCACTCCAAGCTACACTGTACCAGAAACCCAATAATATTATAGAGGAATAAATGGAATGGGAAATGATTGACACGAAAGCCAACTCCAGTTGTAAAGAAGTTTCCGAAACATTAGATTTTTTTTGTTGTTGTAGGTTTCTCAAAACACGCAGGTCTGGTGGGATGATTGTTGACGAATGTTGTATGTGTGCAAACCTCTCTCTCTTAGTGTGTCTCCCAGCGGAGAAAGGGTGAAAAAACAAAAAGTGCTTATGCTCGCCAAAAGAAAAGAGAACCTTCATACAGTAGATTGTGTCTTCCGATTCACATCGATACCGAAGGCAAAGCAAATAGCATACCTCGAGCGGGACCCACTTGCCATGCCAAACCCTACCAGCACACACACACACACACACGCGCACACATTACATGGCGTCCTTCCCGGACGTCAAGGACATCAAGATGGTGGGTTTCTCTTCGATCACCTTGACGATGAGGTTGTCTATGTACTCCTCCAGCTCCACAATCTTGGTGTCCTTCTTGGTGAGCTCCCCTTGCTGCTTGACCACCATGGTGATGAGCTCCTCCTGGGTCAGCTGGGAGTACGGCCCGCATTCCAAGGGCACGGCCACCTAAGTCAAGAACGGCAGAAAGTCACACGTCTAAATTCTGCGGCGCAGGCTCGAAGGCGTTCTGACGGACAGGCAATCAGAAACCGGGGAAAGAAAATGCAAAGCAAAAATATATATATATTGGGTGCATATTTGCACCTGGGTCGCCGTGATGAAACACGTCTCTCTCTCTCACACACACACACACACACACACACACACACACACACACACACACACACACACACACAGTTATACATCGAAATACTTTACCTTCGGCTTGCCCGCTGTGTTATCAAGGCCCTTAATGTCTCTGCCTGCAGGGGTGCTAGATGAAAGCTGGCTCTCTGAGCTCATCGGCTTCACGGGGTGAGGCCTGCAAAGACACCGCATACGTTAGGCACGAAACGCAATGAAAACGTTGGATGTTGAGCAAAAGGAGCTGGCACGGCAACAAAAAGAAGAGTTACTATCTGAGATTTCAACCCCAAAAAGGTGATGGGAAATAGATTTCGAATCGAAAGCCACAGCTGGAAATAGAGGGGGGGGGGGGGGGAAGAGCCACCAAACAATGCCGTGAAGAGGGACACGAACCAGAAATAAAAACCCTATTCCCCTGCAATTGTACTTGCAGACAATCACACAATCTTGTCTGTCAAACAAAACGTTCCTAGAATTCTAGGAATGAACAACGGCTTTCATAAGGGCTGATGAACCCCAACAGATAAGCACAAAGGGCATCGTATGAGTCAAACAAACATGAAGTTAGTCGAGTGGTTAAAACAGACCAAATACACTCGGCAGCCGAGCCTCATTTGATTGGTGGTTAAGAAAAGTAAAAAAAAATCACAAAATAAAAAAAAATCACTAAAAAAGGTCAAAGTGCAGATTCAACGAGGAGGTCCAGCCTCACCTGCGTGGAGTCGTGGTGGCCAGCCCACCGCCATTACTACCGCTGCCACTCTGGCCACTGAGCGACTGAACCTCGGATGGAGAGACCCTGGCCTCTAACGTGGTCTTTCCATTGGTCGCTCCCCCGTTCTGGGAGGGACTGTCCTCCACTGCTGCCGGTGGAGGCTTCCTCACTGGGGCCTGGACAGAGGGCATGAGAGACGGGGCGAACGGATCCGCTGCAGCCGGTTCCGCCTTGACGACGGTTTCCGCCCTGCTGCGGTCGTAGAGGGTGTGCTGGTTGGGAACGTCCGCTACGGGCTCCAGTCTGAGGGAGTCGGCGATGGGAGTGGGCGAGGCAGTGTCTCCTTTTGGCGTGGGGTATCGGCTAACGGCAGCCTCCTTGCTGAGGGATCTCGCCGGAGGCTGGCGTTTTTTCCTCCGAGACGAAAAGCCCCTTTGGAAAGCCGGGGTCTGCTCAACGGAATCGTCACTGTCCTCGGCAAAGGGATCCGTTTGGTGGGTTTCTCGCGAAAAGAGGCCGTCCAGGTCGTCCGGGGTCATTCCCTGGTCTAGAGGGTGACTTGTGTCTTTCTGTAGCCCGTCTCGGACAAAGTCGTCTCCTCCCGGTGCCATCTGTGGCTGGGCCCAGGGGTCTTTGGGGAGAAGATCCTCACTGGGGAACGGGTCTGGCTCCACGAACCTCTCTTTAGCTTTGGTGATCTTTTCCAAAATGGCCTTCTTACTCATCTCCTCCTCGGCAGTGTTTCTCCTGTCGAGTGGACTACTTCTCCCAGTTTTCGGTCTGTCCTCGAGCGGTGTACTAGCGGTGGACGTTGGTGCCGCCATTTCCACTGTCTCTTTGCCACCGGCCTTTTGTCTGGGCTTGGCTGTGGGCGTTTCTTTGGGAAAACCGGCCGGTGCTTCCTTTCGATCGTCCGCCGGCCTGGAGGTAGGCCGAGGCGTCTCCTTCGGCACCTCGGGATCCCTGACGACGGCCGCAGTCGCGCTCGGCACCCTCCTCACGTCTCTGCTCGCGGCGACGGGGCCGCTCGACGCCGGAGCCGCGAGCTTTCCCGTAGAAGCCTGAGCTGAACGGCTCGGGTTCGGCACGGACTCCGCCGCTTGCCTGACGTTGGGAGCGTCTACCGCCACGGGTGGAGCCGGGGCCGGGGTCTTTTTCCAGGAGGAGGTGACCGGGGCTCCGGGAGGGAGCAGGGCCTGTGGCGCTTGGCCCGGCCGCAGCGCCGTCCTCTCCGTGGTGACCCTCTCCGAGGGCTTGGAACCGCGACGGAGCGCCGGCTCCTCGGGGCCGTCCACGCTCATCTCCCGGCCGATGAACTGCGGCGAGTTGTACATCTTTTTCTGGTTGACCTCGGCGATGATGTGGTCCCACTGCGAGTGCCCCTGCACGCCGTGCCTCTTCTGCGGGAACAGCGTGTCGTAATCGGGCAGGGGCACCGGGGGCCTGTTGGCCAGCTGGAGTCCCGCTGGCTCAACGTAGACCGGGTTCTCAATCTCCCGGATGGGCTCCATGTAGCTCCTGGAGGGGGATTCCGTGGAGGAATGAGGGGCGCCGTACGCGGGCGCCAGGGGGGCTCGACGCTTCTTGTCCGCCATGGTCGGGGGCGGGGCTTCCGCCGCGCGCGACAGGTCCTCCGCGCTTCCGCGGGGGGACTCCGAGGAGCTCCTCCGAGGTTTGGGGGGTGCCAGGGACGTGTGGAGGTCGGCGAACGTGTCGGGGGACTCTGGGACACTAGAGAGGGAGGTCTCAGGCCTGGTGGGGGAGGGAGGAGGCGGCTGAGACTGCCTATGGGTGAGGGAATCAGAGGGTTCAGACTTCGGAGACAACAACGTGCCAAGGAGTGAAAGCAAAGGCCCAGGGTTCAGTGTCAGACATTTCTTAACTGCCCGCAACCACTTATTAAAAAGAAAAGATATGCAACTGCGTTATAATGATTATAATTATCATGAATAAAATGATTTAGGCCAAAGACAAGGCTCCAAACTAAAAACATCGCAGACAGGTACTGCATCAGAAATTGTTCAAAAGAAGACCAAACTAAAGGTATTAGGTAGTTAGAGCCCAGGACATTTTTGTCAAGACTACAAAAGCTGTGATTTTCAACCACAAGGTTTGGCCTCGGTAACCATGCCTGATAAGGAAGGGGGACGGCCACTGTTTAGAAATGAGAGACTTTCGGTGCTTCCCAGAGGCCTAGTAAACCGCAACAGTAATATTCACATGTCCTGATGTTATTTTTCAGTCACAGCCTGCGCATTAAAAAAAACAACCACAACTAGGCTAACGTTTAAATGACAAAGGCCAATTCATAACACACGCCCATAAACAATCCTTCTTTGGCTACACAAGCTCTACACAAATGAAAAGTAATATTTTAAAATAAAATAAAGTCCCAGTCAGACTTGCATCACTTACCATTAAAAGTCAATGATTCAACGTTTACAGAAAAAAATAAATTAAAAAACACCTTCTAGAGACGGGAAAAAACTCCTGTCGCAGCTCCCTGAGACGAACAGAGCCATACTGCTTTGTGAGGCACCCTGGGTTAGCACACTTTATTCGACGACCGGTTTAACACCATACCACCCTCACAGGCCAGCCACGCCCAGAGCCCTCCACCCGAACCAATCGAAACACGGGCTAAACTGCCCCAGCGAGTCCGTCGTGAGTCAGTCGGAATGCTCCCGTTTCAGAGATCCAATGGATGGGTTTGTCCAAACTTGTCGACTGAAACTCGCACCGGACGGGGTGAGCACACGGCGCGTGGACCCGTCTTAGAGAGTCCATCTTTCAGAGACTTGCTTTGGTCGACGCATACTAAAAAGCTTCGTTCGAAACAAACCTATCGCGATTCGTAATCTTCAACCATGTGCACTTCAATTGGGTAAACAGTATGTAGAACAACAGCAAAGAACAATAGATCATGAAAGTTATATGGAAACATAGCCCGCTGTAAATAAGGAAGAAAAAAAGAAAAAAAAGGAAGATAGAAAAGAAGTTGTACAAAAAGCACACGAAAAAGAAAAACAATTAGTGGTGTATATTTGACATTAGGGGGTGAATAAGGCTTTAAAGGTTATATGATTTTGTCCATGAGTTACTGTTAGCCTTATTTTGATGGCTCCAGTGACACCCAAGGCCCAGAATAACAAGACAAACATCACATCTACTTAACAGTATGTGGCCGCACACACGCACCACACAAGCACACTAACACACACACATACCACCCCCTACTGTCAAAGCAAGGAGGGAAAAGCAAAGGCAATGAGTGAGGGAAGAAGAAACGTATTTAAAAAAATCACTCGATTAAATGTGCGTGCGAAATGCGAAAGAAAAAAAGTGACATACAAAAACAATTATCGCGTATTATGCACGATAGAATAGTGTGAAACCCACCTGGGTTTGACGGCAGACACTTTGGCGGTGCGGTTGAGGAAGACCGAGGCAGAGGGGGTTTGGGGTCCAACGAGGGCCTTTGGAGGGTCCGCTGGACTCTCAAAGGGGTTTAGGGGACCTGGGCTGAGTGCGATCTCTTCAAAGGGGTTGCTGGAGCTGTGAGAACCAGGCACCTCCAACTCTTTGGAGAAACCGCGAGGGGCCGTCTTGGGGGTCGCCGCCGCGACGCTACTCTGCTGCGCCTCCTCTTTTTTCTCCTCTTTCTTCCGGTTCATCCCGAACAGGGAGGAGATCCGGTCCGTCATGGACGCGTCCTCCTGCTGCTTCCGCTCCTCGGCGCGCCGCGCCTCCTCCCGCTCCCTGTGCTCCGCCTCGGCCCTCTGACGCTCTTCCTCTAGCCTCCTCCTCTGCTCCTCCTCCCGTCGCCTCTTCTCTGCCTCCTCTTCCTCCCTCAGCCTCCTCTTCCTAGCCTCGTCCTCCGCGCTGCGTCTCCTCTTCTCATGTTCTTCCTGGTGCTGGCGCCTCTCCTCCTCCTCCTCTTCCTCCTTCTGGAGCTTCCGGTCCTCAGCCATGCGCTTCTCCTCCGCCTGCCTTCTCTCGTCCTCCTCCTGGCGGCGTCGTTGCTGCTCCGCCGCGGCCTCGTCGCGGCTGGCCGACGGGCCCTGGTGGGTCGGGACGGGCAGGGCCTTGAGGGACTCCACGGAGAGGTCGGAGCCCCGCCTGCCCGCGTCCTCGGCCGAGCCCTGGCCCGAGCTGTTGAGGCTGAGCGTGGAGCTGGTCTTGGGCTCGTTCTCCTCGGCGTAGACGTGGTTGCCGTTGATGCACAGGCTGTTCTGGTCGTTGGCACTCTGCTTGGGGCGGCCCAGCAAGGAGAAGGGCCCCAGGGACACCTTGCTATCGGAGCTGCCCGTGCGCTTGTGAGCCAGGAACTTGAACTTCTTTTTAACTGTGCCAAAAAAAACAAAACAAATTTAGAATAAAAAAAGAAAGCGATAAGACAATAAGAAAGAAACAAATGTACACAGATCCTTGTTCTTGTGAATACAAATAAGTAAACTGTTTTTTTGTAAGTATGCAATTTGAAAAACACAAATTTTTAGGCAGAACACAAACCACCGAAACCCATAAGTGGCCCCTTTGTGCTTACCTTCAGGCGAGTCCACGTTAAGGCCGGAGGCACGACTGCCGCCCAGAGAGGAGTTCTTCTCCGGCAGGGTGCCGAGCGTGGACATGGACTGGGAGACGTTGCGCTGCAGGTTCGACTTCGGCGCAAAGAGGCTCTTGAGCTTGGACTTCTTCTTGACGCCCGGCGATTGGTTGAGGGACTGGGCGTCCTCCTCCCCCTCGCTGTCCGTCAGGTTCTTGCTGACGGAGGGCACGATGGCGGAGGCAGAGTCGGAGAAGCCGTCCTTCTTCTTCCCACGGACCTTGTCCTTCAGCTTGGCCATGCGGGAGCGGGGCTTGTCGTGCATGGACAGGTCGAACATGCTGGCGGACATGTTGTTTCTCATGAACTGGATGTCCAACAGCACCTCGCCCCGGGCCTTGTCTTCTTTCCCATTCTTATCCACCAGCTTGTACCAGCTGCAGACCAGAGAGACAAAGAGAAAGGGAACGAGGAACGAGAGAGGGAGGGAGAGAGAGACACACACACAAAGCGAGTGAGTGAGAAAAATACAGAGTTCAACAGGTATCCGAAGTAATGAGAGAAATATAACTATACATTTACATACACATTTAAATCTCAAAACTGCAATATGTAAAATAGTCTTCGATGAAAACCACTGGTCCGCTTCACTAATCAGGGTGTTCCTAACACGAGTCAAACCGGAATAATGAGCGTGCACGTTTAGAAGGTTTAGTTCATTCCCGACGTGGGTCACGCGAGGGCCGTCGAGCGTCCCCAACAGATGTCACCGGGTAGCGGAACACATTGTCCCAGCGGCGCCGACAGAGGACGGGAGATAGTGTAGACCGATATGGCACTCTAAAGGCTCTCCTCCCTTAAGCCGCCGACGTGCAGGCTCCAGAAAGGAAACAGAGCAGTGTCGCTCAGGCCTGCCCACAACAGCGGTGACAAAACAAGCAGTCATTCTCATTGCAGGGGCCAACAGGTGCACATGCGGTAACGCTGCTGGGACTGAAGTGTTGAAGGAGCCCTATAGAAATGAGACTAGGCAGTAACGTTGACCACGGGGGTTGGATTAGACCTAGCGGACACAGAGTAAGAAACATACTGGAGGCAGAGTGTGAAATGTATGTGTGTGTGTGTGAACACATCTTTGCCACAATGAATCCTGAAAAAAAAAAAACATCCCACGTGGACAAAAGAACACGTTGAGACAGGATTGTCTCTGGAAAAGAAAACAGAAGTCGGGAAACAGGGGGAGTAGAACCAGCCTGCATTCCATTCAGACTCGCAGACAGACATACAGGCAGGCCCTCCACCAAAGGAGGCCAGGCTCAAGGGAGACTTTATTACTCGCGCGTCTCATCTCCCACCTAATAGGCTTTCCACAGAGCCAAGCCAAACAACAACATTGCGGCCTCGACGGGTATCCAGGAGGACAAATCCCCCTGAACAAACAGGGCCGGCCTTCGGGAACGTGCGATGGCAAAAAGACCGTCGATTCTGCAGGGCAGCCTAAAGCCATTGTAGACTGGCCTACTTTTTTATATGACGTATTAAGCATTGATTTGTGTGTCTGGGTCTTGTTAAAGCCATATGATGGTAGATTACCTCCGGGCGAGGATTTCAGAGTAAGAAAAAACACACATGCCAGACAGAACAATAATAATAATAATCATACATTAAATTTATAAGGCGCCTTTCAAAGCACTCAAGGTCGCCGAACAGCTCATTTGGTTTACATTTGCTTGCAATACAAATGGTACAACACTTTCTACTCTCTCTCTCCTTATTTTCTTAACAGCACCTACATTTCAAAACCTTCTATGCCAACTGAAGGGTTAACTTGCGTACGGTGTAAGGTTTAAGTTGCAGCAGTAGGGAGGCAACGTGCTTAACAAAGAGGGTGGCAACGTGATATTCAACAAGCTGTTGACAGAGAAGTTCAGAAAACACAGCCCTGATACAGACCCCGGTCAGTCCTGTTGGACAAGTTCTCCATGCGAGAGAGAAAGTGCCACTTCCGCCTGCGCGCTAATGATTAACGCGGTGTCAGGCCACGCTCCGATAAGGGCTGGCATTTCTGCTGCGAGTGGGTGGAGATAGCGTGAGAAGGCAGCCAACCTTTTCCAAAGTAAAGGCTCAGCTTAGAGCTGCTTTAAGGACACATTCTGTCATTTGTCTGAAGGGGAACGTGTCTGTTTTCAGCCCGATGTTTCATTCGTGTTTTTTTTTGTATCAAAAAACAGTTACCAAAACAATATGACATTCTAACAAAAAGGTCTGCGCCATTGTTTGTGGGCGGAAAATACGACACAATGTGGTGCTCATGACGATGACCTCAGTCCATGATGAAACAGGATCTGTGGTCCTATCCATTTCTCCCTGAGGAACGCCTCCTCCCCAGTCAGCTTCTTAGCCAGGTAGGACAAAGAGGCCTGCGTTCAGCAGCAGCCGCAGCGCCTCCAAAGTCAGTCCCTTCATCAGCACAAACACCAATGAAGGGCGGTAATTGAACACCGAGCGCGTCGTGGGGAACAACGACAGACTCCAGCAACGGGCCCCAACGAGTGTGAAAGAGCCAGGCCCCGAGTGATCAGGGGGATTTCAGGACCTACGGGAACTGTGCAGCGCAATTAAAACATAAACCGTAAACCTATCGAGTAAACAGCAGATAAGAAACCCGATAGGAGAGGTCAGTCAACTCCTAAGTGTGACGGCATGAGGCGGTGTACAAAGGGTGTCATTGACGAAGGAACGGAGTAACCTAGTGCTCTCTCTGTCTCGCTACAAAACGTGCGTTCTGTAACTATTTTTAGCTAGGCTAAACCTCCCTCTTTTCTGCAAACAGTCTTCCTCTTGGTAATGGGAGTGTGACTGTGTGACAATGATTTATTTTGAAGTGTGACTGTTTGGCGGCGTCTTATTTTGGGACCTGCGGCTACACCCATGGCCAAGGTCTAACAAACGTCAGTCTGAGTCACATCACCAACTTCTTCTCTCGACACAAATAGACCTTGAAGAGACACGCCAATGTTAGGAATTTGGCCGAAATTGCTCACTGTGAGATAGGGCCACCACGAACCAGCACTTCCCATCTGGGAAGACCAGGGATTCGTTGTATAGAAAGTTGTATAGAGTGAAATTCTTCCAAACGTTTAGTGTAGTACCTGGAATCAAATTTAAGGGGAATGAAAAAGATATGTTGTCTGTGATAGGAATGTACAGCCTAAAGCAAGAACATCAGGACATCAAATCCGAAGAAATCTAAACAAAAACAACCGGATTGGTGCAACTGGCCCATTCTGCCTAACATCAAGATAAGGATTAAGTGATAAAGACTGTTCTCATTTGTTTAATGCTCCATGGCAGAGGAGGGTAAATGTTAGTCACTGATGATCCTAAATACAGTTCAGTATGTTTATGATCGAAACAGGACAGGACATAATGTTTCAAACGGAGCTGGCAGATAAATCTACCCACTAGACAAAGTACTAAAAGATAGCCGGGTTATGTTTTTCAGTCACAATCTGACACTGTTCACTTACAGTGAAACTATTCCCAGACATATTCTCACACATCCTTTGAGCAACCTCACAAGGAGGAAGGGTAATCGAGAAATACAACAGCTAATGTGTGTGGTTGTGACTCTACAATTTTAAATCACTTACTCAGTCTTCTTACGGGATTTGTTTTCGTGAAGATCCAGAAGATTAATCACCGCTTGCCCCAGGTGTTTGTCAAGTCCAACCTGGGCTCGGTGCATTACAATAACATGAAGAGTACAACGATCTGCATTGCTTTGGTGAAACAGTGGAAGGTCGAACGTCGCCTCTTCTTTCCATATCGGAGCTACACATTTCTCAGCGACAGAGGTGGAAAACTTGTCTTTTGCCACTTGCATGATGGCGTAAGCATCGTTGGTTCCATTCTTCCCCTTAATGCGCAAATTCCGGCCTTGATGTACCGTTACCTGTATACTAGTTGGGTAGAACTGTTGGCTTTGGTCAGCCAAAGACATTTTTGAACGTCTTCTTTGAGAACCGGGTCTAGTACGGACGGACTGAGTTCGTAAAGTAACTCAAACTATACAACTTTTCCACCTTCAAAAGCTCAGTGCTAACGTTACCTTCCTTGTCCCAACAATGACTTAGAATAGGTATTGTGGAACTAGCAGAGAAGGCAGGGTCAGGGTGGCTTGCTAACGTCGTGAGTACTGGGTTGTAATCATGATGCTGCACTTCGCTCCTCTCAATCTTCTTGTATCTAAAAAAGCTAAACTACCATACCAAGAGTTACTGAGTCGCGTTCGTCTAATAACAGACGCCTGATGTCATTAAGAGGACTGTGACTGATCGTGTTCCCACAGTCTTGATAATATAAAAGTTCGTGAGTCTATGTGGAGTAAGATCCACTTCCCTATCAACTGTAGACCCCGCCCATACTCTTAGATAATCCTATATGATTGGGCATTATTTCGTCAAATATTTGAATTCCCTTTTCGATTGGACAGTAGAGAGGGTGCCATAGTAACAATTTACTTGAGCGAGGTTCTTTGAGAAGTCTTCACGTGAAACAGATTTAGGATCAGCATGCGTCAGATATTATTCGTTCAATAAAAGACATAAGAAAAAACATGAACTGATTTAGAGCCAGATCATACAATAAAGTAGGTACGTTATACACAAAAAACGAGACATTGTATTTGTTATTTATTTTGCATCTGAATTTTTAAGGCACGGTCTGACTTTCTTGGACAATATATTATTGAATGGCAAATAATTTCTTAAACAAGTGTATATCATTGGCTGGTGCCATTCACTGTGACAAATTATATTATAAATATACAAATTAAAAAATCTCCCTTATTCATATTGTGAGAATTCTTCTCCAAAAAATACAAACAAAATTTGGAACTCTACTGCGGAAACAATAGGAAAGTTTTGCCTGAGTTACGAAACTATGCAATTGACCAAACATCTTATACAACCATTGAAGATAATCGGCTTATGGTGAAAAATATGGGTTAATTTGTACTTTTACCTCGTAAGTAGGTTTTTAACAGTAGAACAAAAACATAACATTCTTTCTTGTAAGTTCTTATGAAGTCATGACATGAAAGGCCATTACCACTTTACCAGACTATGTATAAGGCCTACATTATACAGAAAACTCAGTTATGGACAACTGCCTATAAAGCAATCGAGAGGGGAGAACTTACTGACATCGAGTCTTGTGTTGTAGTTTGCTATATGGACGGTAAGTTCAATACATTTTCATCTACATTTACATATTCTTCTAACTGTTAACCTATTTGATTCTTTGGCTTTTTTT
>JAVQJS010038840.1:0-22796 GCA_036024795.1 Galaxias rostratus
TACCTTTCCCCGGCCTTCGTGTTCTCGCCCCCGCTCGTGCCCCCCCCCCCCCCCCCCCCCCCATAGCTCTCTTTGTTGCAGGAGAGGATGCACAAAGCGATGGAGAAATACTTCAAGCAGCGTAGCCTCTACAGCCAGGCAGGTCTGGCTCACTGCCAGGCTCTCTCCGTCGAGAACAACCAGAAAATAAAAACGGTCCAGGTACGTGCTCCGTCGGGAAACGGGTCAGAAGACAAACCGCGTCACTTTCGTTCACTTCACTTCGTGGACGTTTCCCGCGGTTGCCTAGGACAGTTCATCGTCTGTCAGGTCAACGACAAAAAAAAAAAACACGAGTGTGTGTGTGTGTGTGTGTGTGTGTGTGTAGTCGCCAGATTCCAAAGGCACACGCCTGCGTCCCGCTGGTTTAGAATATGCGTGGCACCCGGGGTGTTGAAAGTGCGGAGCGTCGCAGTACGCTCCCCTTTGGTCGAACGTAGCCAGCCAACCGGTGCCACGGTAAAACATTCACCCGGGCTGTCTGCCCCACCGCCGTGCGAGGAGTTTTAGGACACCGGCTTCAACCCCATAACCTCACCGGTGGACGGATCCCTCCCCAGGGCTGATTGATGGAGTGTCTGTGAGGGAGCCTATGTTGGTGACCCAGTGTCGGGGCTCTTTCTCCTCTCGATGGCTCAATATGCATTCCCTCCGACCGGTGGCCGGTTCACTGTATTACATGATTTAACATTGTAGCTTCTGTGTAGTGTGTTAACTCTCAAGTGTCTCTGGTTTCTACTACTGCCATTGGCAGTGGGATTACCTGCCTTGCTTCTGAATGAAACAGAACCGTATTCTCCAAGGTTGCATGGACGAAGTTAGGATTTCCAATTAGGAGGGGGGGATAATCGGTGCCTAATATGTGCCGTGACGGGAGATGAGGGGCAAAGCGGACAGGAGCCCAGAGTGATGAATCTTGATGAAATGTCCCTGTCCTGCATTAAGGGGCCAGGCAGGTGGCACTCGACCGTATAAATTCACATTCCCACTCCTTCCCACTGTTTCCTATGCAGAGCTGTTGATTGTTTTTCCCCAGGACTCTTCAGAAACGGCAGCAATGTTCCTGCTCGGCACGTTTATTGCCCTCGTCACGGCTACCTATAGCCAAGTTTGAAGTACAGGTGCTCTCCCAAATAATCCACCTCCACCCGTCTGAGGGAACCTGACGTTCCAGACGGGCGACGTTTTAAATTTGATTGGACATCATGTCAGCCCCTGTACACTGTCAGCAATTACACCTTGTGATCCCCCCCTCCTCCCTCGTCCTGCCGTCCCCCTGGCAATGAGGCGTCTGGGTCCCGTCGTATCAGCCGTGTCTCCACCGCCCAGTCAGTCTGAGGAGTCGGAGGAGTCAGAGGAGGAGGAGGAGGAGGCCGAGGCAGACTCACAGCCCCAGGCGAGCAGGCAGGGTGGGTGGGAAGGAGGGAGGGAAGGAGGGAGGAAGGGAGGGTAGGGAGGGAGGGAGAGGAGAGGCGAGGGGAGGGGCTATCAGGGGGCTGCAAAGTGTGAAGGACAAAAGAGCCGGTGTAGTGAAGCGCGCCGCCGTGCCGTCACCCGTCACAGCCCAGCGCAGGGGCCCTGGGAGCAGGCAGCCCTCACTTTCATCCAGGCTCCTCCGGAGCAGCCTGCATGCCCTGCTCAGGGTCCCACCCTTGAACCAAGCGCACACTTAACAAAGACCCTCCCTGCAGTGCTCCCCTAAAACAGGGCAGGGTAGTGCATACTGTACCTACACGCATAAAGTACAAAACACCTGCGGTGTGGTGTGCAATCCGATTTTCCTGTAATGTAGAGCAAACTTAAATATACAAGACCACCCCATCAATCAGTGCACACAGAGAGAAGTTTCGTGGTGCAAAAAGCGACCACAGAAAGTGCCTCACTGTGTTTTACAGTATAAGTTCCTAGTTTGTATCAATTAGGAAGTCATGAGATAATAATGACTACTTAGTCAGACCCAGAACAGTCTGGATCCTAAGGGGGCCCATACTAATGTATCACGTCCACTTAACCCCACACTCTTGACGGTACAGAGGGGTGTGCTTGGAGCTTCCCTGTGCCCCGTTTTTGCAAGGGTGGAAGTGTTACTTTACTGGAGAGTAGCTTGAGGGGACGGGGGGTGGGTGGGGGTTGGGGGGGTGGAACCCTAGGGGTGGGTGGTGGAGGTGGAGGTGGAGGAGGGGGAAGGTGGTGGGCTGTCATGCTGTTCCACTGCTGCCAGAACTGGCAGTTCAGTTTTGTGTTCGGGACCGTTTACACCAGGGATGGCATAATTGACAATGGCTAAGAGCTGCGAACAGTGCACAGCCTTGTTGAATGGCCGGTAATGATTGGAGCAGACGCCCACTGGCCCGGCCCCGGGGGACGGTAATCCAAGATCCTGTTTCTGATATAATTGTTAGTCAGAGAATTTCTGCATGGCTAGCCCGCTTCACATTCCCAAGCTGGTTGACAGTGCCAAGGCAGTTTAATAGAAAAACTGGATGCGGAGGTTTTTTAAAACAGAGGAGCACTGAACCTGCACGCGGTTCACCAGGAGCCTCTTGTTCTCCTCCTCCACAAAAATAAGGAGACGACGAACACTCGGCTCTCGCCATGGCCGACGCCGTCAGCAGGGGGGGGGGGGGGGCGGCAACGCGGGGCGTAACGGCTCGGCTTCTCCCCCTCCGCTCGGCAACGTCACTCGCTTTCCCTAATTAGCTCGCAACTCATCGATTCTATCTGCTCCCTCTTTTTTTTCAAACAGGAGCAGTTGTCAAAAGTCATCCAGCGCGTCTCTGCGTTCCTTCACTCCTTGACAGACGACTCTACCGACGACGGTGGCGCGGCGAACAAACAAGCCGGCCGGGATGCCGCTGGGTTGAACAAGAAGCTGCCTCCAGTTCAGATAGCAGTGTAATTGGACATTCACCTGTGCCAGACAACTTACTTAGCCCAGCAACGCTTGACTATTACCCCCCCACCACCACCACCCCCCCTCCTCCTTTTTACTTGCAGCAGATCCATAACAATGAAACAGGTGACTTTCATGCTGCTGTCAGGACTGATCTAATTTTAGCTGGGTGAATGATTGCAATTGGCTTTGCCTCATCAGATAATTAATCTATGTCACCATTAATTGGAAAAGAGAATAATTACAGGCAGTGTTGACAGAAATTCTACGCTTCTTCAGATTCAAAGATCTAATTACAACTAGTGAAACCCTTTGACCTTAACTAGCACTTAGTACACTCCGACCACTCCGACCACGATTATGTGCAACCACTTTCTTTTTTTAAAGGGCTTTTGTTTTTGTTTCTCCACTTTTCCCTCCCTCTCCTCTGTGCCCCACTCTGAAAGCTGTCTCCCTCAATCACTTTTCAATATTCAATCTTAATTTTGTGGAAGTTTAGCATTTTCAATGAGCTGGAGATGAATGATTAATGAATAAATTTAAATGCTTCATTTTGTCCATGGATCATTAGTTAAGTCCTTTGTGGGAAGGACCTGAGAAAGGAGTGAAAATTATTGAGACATTAGCCTGGAGCAATCCAGGGGTAAATAGTGTGCACAAAAGGATGTTGTGTGTGCACCATCCACTGGTTTCCTAAAGAACCCTAGGGAAAATACTGCATTCAATTTGGCATCTTACCTGAGTCATGTATTTATAGAAAATTGACTTTTTATTTCATGCTGTTTCCACCCTATTATGGTAATGATAATATATATAAAAAAATAAATGCTATGCTCTAAAAAGTTCCCTTTTCCACACATATATTGTTTGGCAAAAAAAAGAAGCATTTTAATAAACAAATGACTGTTATTATCATGGAAAAAAAAAGCTATTGAAAGGTAATTGCTTTTAAATTTTGGATGTTTTTGTACCACACACTATAACACTGGCATTAAAACGTGGCCGGTAAAGTTCTTCAGGGTTCTGCTCCTGACATGGATTACTGTGGGGGCTGGATGTTGATAGAGATGCTGTTTACTGCCACGTCGATGGCCCAGAGGCCTCCCCTACCAGACAGGACAGAGGGGGGCAGTGTAGAACAACCACCTCCTTTAAGGAAGACATTGTTGACTGGAACACAGACAAGTCTGTACTTTTGTTTGTCAGTTCTGACAGTGCGCAATTTAGCTTTATTTTATTAAGTATATTGATTAAGAATACTTGAAGTAACTAAACAGATTTGTTTTTTGACACAACCGAGGTTTTCTGCAAAATGTATTGAAAGTATTAATTGTTAAAACCTTTTTTAAATACATGTTTTATAACAGCTATAGGCTTAATAATTTAGCGTCATTTTAACTATCAACAGACACACCAACATGCAGAGGTGGCCTACCTAGACAAATGGTGCTATGACCACTCCACGTCCTCCCCCCTGTAACTTGAGGAGAACTGCACTGAAAAAGGCCTCCCCCCCCCCCATCCCCCACCCACCCCCACTCTGTCCCATCTCGTACAGGCGATATGGCAATAGCTCAAATGTAGGCACCTCCCTAACACATTCATCTACTCTCCTCGCATCTAATCAATCCCCTGAATAAATGGAAGTGAGCTTGTACTAGGTGTCATCACATTTATCTGCGGGCATGCCTCAAAGTACACACACCTGAATGCAGCTCCTTTACTGTGGCTAGACCGGGGAAGAACGGATGGGGGAGTATCCGAACAACTGAGATGTATTCTTTATCCTTTTACACAGTTTCCTTTTCCAATATGAGGAAATTAATATAGCCAAACTATTTTCCTACTGTGGCCATTTTGGTTTTATTTTACATAACACTGAGGTATATTTCGGGAGCTGGAAAGACAGTTTCTTTTGTATGAAACCCCCTGTTTGGATAAACACTGTTTGAAAAGCCTGATTTGGAGATTCAAAGTCTGATATCCAATTTCAGCACGGAGCCTCCATGCAGACTATTGCCCCGTCTCACTTGGTTTCACCCCGCCGATCACCTTTGATCGCTGGTGTGAAACCGAGTGAATCAGAGCGTCATTTCATGTTTCCATGCTAACTGGATGCCTCTTTGGGTTTTTGGAAAACATGGAAAATGGCTTGCTGTCCACTCCCAACCGTCCTCTCTTTGTTCCCCGGCTAGTGGGGAGTTCAACCATGGAGCTGATGGAGTCGAGGAAAGAATGTGGTTTGAGAGGTGCTACTGTGTCTAAAATATCAATGAGCAGGATCCTGCCAAGTTAAAGTGCACCCGATAGAGATAGGGTTTGTGTTAACATGTAGAGGACCAGAGTGTATGGTTGCCTCACAAAGTAGTTGCCACAATAAACTGGTACATTTAGTAAATTATTGAATTAAGTATAAGGGGATATTAATAAATACTTACAGTAGTTACACTAACCAGAGGCACTGTACTACCCTGAAACTGTAATGTCACATATGAAGTTGGATTTTATTGGCATGATTACCAACTTTGCTCATCTGTCAGTGTGTGTTGCTATTCAAACAGCCATCTAGTGATAATGGTTCGTCGGCAGTCATCCGTGTCCTATGTATGGGTAGTCTTCAACATGGATGTCTGGTGGGCCACTGAAAACATGCCAAACACAAAATCACCCCCAAAACAATGCATGTTCCTTCTGCTTCCACACTTCTTTGATTCCAAAGACATTCATCTTACCAGGATAATAATTTGTGAAAGTCTCTGACATTTGTGGCTAGCTAGCATGATAATAAATCCATGGCTTGGAACATTTTTTAGTTAATTAGAGTCAATCAATCCAAACTTTGCTCACTTACCGGTGTGAAACCAGAGTATAATGAGCAGAAATCAGCATGGTGATTGGAAAACACAAATTACAGCTGTTAAAGAGAAAGCCATCCACTTCTCTTTTGTTGGGACCAATTCCTGCTGTGAGCACTTAGAAATGGTGTGAATTCTTTAAGTGGATGTTCAGCGGGAAAGTGCTTCTGAATCATTTGGAATCTTTCACCCCACGTGTATGGTAAATATTAAGCGTGACCATGTGTTTATGCAATGAAATGGTAGTTTGGGTCAGTTGATCTGTAAGCGCCCAAAAAAATGTGAGGCATGTCTTTGCAGTAAAGGACATGTAATTTGGGATTTTAAGAACTCTAAAATAGTGTGCAGGACATGTCTAAAGTAGCATATACACAGATGTCCTCTACGCTGCGGGCTATGTAAAACACCTCATAAACGTTCACACAAACGTTTACCATTTCATAGTAATAGGTCTGTGCTGGCTAGTTGTCTTAAAAGCGTCAGCAGTAACCCTTGTTTTGTGTGCCATACTATTGAGGTTGTCAGACGCCCTGATTGAGTTCTAGTTGGCTGGACAGTGATCCATGTCGCTGGTATATGGGACCGTCAGTGAAATAAAAGCCTGCGTACATATATCTAAGGCCAGGACTGTGCTCATATTGTTCTTGACATCTTCAAGAGACTCACAGTTATAGTGTAATGATGTGAGTAATAACCTGGGGGTGTTAACAAGACCCTACAGTGGGACCTGTGTCTGATCTGGGGCCAGTTAAAAACGCCCTGACATGTGCCTGTGGCCGGCGGTGATTAGACCCTCTCTGACCCCAGTTTCTTCAGACCTTTTTTTTCTTCTCGAGAGCTCTCGGAATGAGAGAGCTTATGTTGTCGAGCTTATGTCGCCGACGTCAGAAGCAGCAGCTTGCCATTGTATTAATTATTGTCAGAGAATACAACGGGCGCAGATAACGCAGAATGCACTAGTTGGTCCCGTTTGTTTCACTTGTCAGTGGAGTGAATAATTGGGAGAGCTGACCATATTAGACACAGAGAATTTCCAAAAGATTCGACTCAAACAGTCACAAAACAAAAGTAGGAGCGGGGAAATTAAAAGCTTAATGTCTGACGATTTTCAAATCAATATGGAATAATATGTTGGCTTTTTGTTGCCAAATAAATTTACCAGACTTGCACTCTGCTAGACAACATTGATTTAGGTTCCCAGTCAGACTCTTGAATAATTGCACTTCTAAATTGGAATGATTGGTTCTTCATATTGACGTACATTTATTGTTTGGAAAAACACACATCTCAAACACTGCTTTTTTAATGTTCGACATGCATATATCACAGAGATCACAGATTAACAACAAACATCGATGAAACCTTGAAGCAGGAGACGGCATTTGTTTAGCAGATGTGTGCCACATTTTCTTTACACCCTAAGCTCTTACTTTCAAGGCTCAACAGCATTGATGCGATTTTGGGTGGGGTGGGGAGGGGGTGTCGCTAATACAATGGGGCTCATCTTGCAATTCTCCCAAGGAATAACTATCAGTCCTGCAACAGCAGCTACAGCGTCCCTAGGTGACCGCGCCACTGAGCCCGTGCTCGCTCCATCGCACCCCACTCCACGCCTGCTGCCACCCTGAAGGTAGATGCATCACGCTGGGGAGACTACACCGCGGCACCCCCTCCCCTATACCTCCCCCTGGCTCCCCATCTTCCCTCCACCAGGGTGGCCCCCAGCGGCCGGCCGCACCTTAGGTCTCCACCCCACCCCGGGTCCTTGCAGCCCAGTGGCCACTCCCTCAGGTGAGCCTCTGCACTACCTCACTGTCCCCTCCCACCTCCACCGCTCAGCTTTGTCGTTTGAGAATGGCACACACACATACACGCACACACGCACACGCACGCACACACACACACACACACACACACCCGCACACACACACACACACACACACACTCCTGTTCTCAGTCTGGAGGGGACACCGCCTGTTCCTCTCTGCTCACCTCCCGGCTGCTGGCTGACTCTGTGAGCCGTGTCTGCGGCGGCGACGCCATGTGTGAGGAGCTGGGGGTTTCAAGCAGCAGGCCTCCCAGTACTCCCAGAATGGCAAATATTGAGCACTCCGTTTAATACACAAAAGACACGCAATGAGTCTACTCGTACTGACTTCATCTAGATGAGGAGTGAGCCATTCGAGTATTCCTCTCTAATTATATTCATTTAAATTAGATATATACCAACATTTAAATGCATTGCCATTTACTCCATGCCACCACAAAGTGAAAATCATGTACCTGGTGCTAAACGATCACAGATTGTATTACTTACAATAAATATTGGGGACCGAGTCGACTCTTTTGTCATGCTGTGCCTCTGGCAAAATCTATTTGTTCCTTTAGTGAGACAAATATGTTTGGAGGATGATTAAAATGGCTAAACTGTCGAGACTGTTAGTCAGAGTTATATGGGCTATAGAAGCAGTAATTCAATCAGACATATTAGTCTCCTCCAACATCGGGACTGTATCCGTTCTTGACATGCTCAAAGCAATCATATCAAATTAATCATCAGATGTCCTTGGATCAGATACAAATGAAGCGACCAATTGTCCAATCAACGGCAGCCTGATTCAGCATCTAATTTCAACCTAATTCTAGTTTTTGCCATTGTTATCAAGGAGGGGGAAGAATGAAGTTATGGTTTTGCTTAAAATTTGTAATGTACCTTTATATTTTGTTCTTACTCGTGCATGCACTCTTTGCCTCCCCTGCCTCATCTGAACCTTTTAGCCCACTTAACAAAGATGTTTTTGGACAGGAAAATAAGATTTTACATAGCACACTTCCAGAAAGAGATAAATTAGAACTTTCACTTTTGAGGTTGCCATCCCACCACACTTAGTTAAAATATTTTTACAAACAAGATGATATCACCCTCTCCATGATATTAATATGATATGTTCCCTGATCTGTAAACAGCTGGTTATCTTGCTTTTCCACGATAAGAGAAAGTGCTGAGGATTTCCGCTCGGTGAGCACATTTGGGCTGAATCTTTCACACGTCACAAATTGCAGATGGGAAGCAGTGATCTTGAACAGCCGATCACACTTCCGTGACCATCTGACACCTTCCATTTAGGAAAATAATACTTTCTATCTTAGCATACCCTCTGCTGCAGCCAGCAAAGGGAATTATGCCGCGTAGACTTGACTTTGCGATGCACAACTTCCAGCTTGCCTTGTTTTTTTTTGTTTTTTTTGCTAGGTTTTTTTTCCAGACTGATTAGATTAAATGCTTACACTTTAATCTGTTATTCCGGGCTGCACTCATCCTAGCGGCGTGTGTTCTTATGTTGGACCTGTTTGGTATTGTTATTGATATGCTTGTCACTGTTCCATCTTCAAATATTTATCAGTGAAAAGGCATCAAGACCTGTAGTGATTATGGTTAGGACAGTGCAGTCCATATGCTTTTGCTGATCCCCTTCTACAGTGGGCATGCATCTACATTGTGTGTATCGTTTCGCATTATGAAATCAAATTGCTGACTAGATCATATTGATTTTAGGCATTTGCTCCTCATTACAGCTTGAATCTATGTGCAGCAGCGGAAAGCATAGTGATAAAAGACAACCCATATACCAAGAATGTTACAATGTCATAAATTGGAATTCTTTCGGTGTCCAAATACCAGAAATGGAGTATGACAGTCTGGGATAAATAGGAGTCGGGTTAACTGGTGGTATCGAGAGTTGTAAATCACTGTAGTGTGATTCTATGTCTCAAAGGGTTTAATTAGTCTGGAAATTCTTCTGTTATCTGATGACCCCCCTCCCTTCTCTCTGCAACAACCTAGAACCATAAACGAACCCGCAATCTGAAGACCAGTGGCCTCTGGAGACTGTATTGCTACAAAGAGCTGCAAGACTTGGAAATGGTCATTTCATTGCGCTAGGATAGCTCGCCTGAGACTTGGCTAATGTTGTGCTAATTGAGTTTTGGCAAACGCGACAGCCCTTGATTCCAGACTGAAATATAGAGGGAACGGACGACAATGAGTGCTTAGGAAATGGCTGTGTGGTTTATGTCGGAATGCAACAATTCATTCGCATGGGATTTTCAATTCACTGAAAGAATGGAATGCAATGAAATAAGAGAATTGATTCAATATTGGTATGAAGTACCAGCAGGGTGGCAGCTCACAGTCACTCCAAAAGAAAATGGCCTCAGGTAGTCTAGCACTTCTATATTCTTTAGAATTAATCTGTAAATAAAGCTGGGTGGTCTGCCGTGATGCAAGTGTAGAAGTTCCATCTATTTCATAGTACATGAACAAACCCACTTATCCCTATCTGTCATTTCAGAACTTGTGAGGTATCTGTCAGTTCTTATCCCAGGGGACCCCTGT
Source organism: Galaxias rostratus (assembly GCA_036024795.1). Taxonomy (NCBI): domain Eukaryota; kingdom Metazoa; phylum Chordata; class Actinopteri; order Galaxiiformes; family Galaxiidae; genus Galaxias; species Galaxias rostratus. The sequence continues at coordinate 10,184 of JAVQJS010038840.1, forward strand.
ATGTGTAGCTTTTTGCTCCAATTGAGCTCTTTATTTAATTGACAGTTCACACCAATCTATTAAGTCTCTTCAACAGCTTCTGATTTGCTTCAATGTCATTTTGTTCTGTTTGGCAGCTCTCTTTCGAAAACACGTTTTAAAAGAAATGAAGCTGTGTACGCCCCCTCAAACAAGTTATCACATATGTATGTAGTACCTGATGGAATTCTTGGAGTTAATGTTTGGAACACTGAGTAGACACTCAATGGGAGGGCTCCAGGTGGTTGCAATGACTGACTCCCCAGCTTGCATGGAGAGAGGTCAGTGTGTTCAGATAGGGGTTTCTGGAGCTTTGGAGACGGTAGATAGAGAACGGTTTTAGAAGGTAAGCATAGATTTCTCACGTACATTAGCTTCATGCCGGCAAACCAAAAATCTCAGACAGAAGAATGGTAGGCCTAATTTTACATTCATGGGATTAATGGTGTACAATGCTTTCGCGTTGTTCAGAGTTCCTTTCTACCAAGAAACCCAGGAACACATACCGTGTGTTATGGACACTGTATAGGGTTTCAATCTTCTGTGTTTATGCCGGCCTACAGTCAGAAAGGCCAACTCCTTTGTCTAGTGGGGTCTAGGCTAGCCACTCTAGATTATTTGAGAATAAATGTCGTCAAAAACTAACTTTGTAATTGTTTGTCTAGATACTCTAGCCTCTAGGCGAGTAGGTGACCAATGGAGATTACATTCCACTAGAGTATAGAGCATTTTATTTAGCTAAAAATTTTGATTTTATTTTAATTTGGATCATGTATGTACAATACTATACATGTAAACAACAAACAGGCAAGAGGACTAAAGTTTGTGTAGAACCCCGTTCTTTTTGAAGGACTAGAGGGAGTAGAATGAGATGAGGGGTTATTTTGGCGATGGAGATTAAGGCAGGGGCTTTTTGTCATTTGTGCGAGACAAGCCATTCATCCATCCAGTTCACAGCCAAAAAAAGGCTGGTCCCAGAAATTAGCAGTTTCAGCTCAGCAGCAAAGTCGTCGGGCTGTGAAGGCAGAGAGAAATTGACTAATTAGCAATGCGCACTAAAACTTGACGGTTCTCTCTATAACAGCGAGGGAAAGACTAGGTTTTTCTCCCCCTTTCTCTTTTCTTTCTTCCATAGATGTTTGAAATCGCAGTCATTTACGCTCGACAGTTTTTACAATAGCCTTGAGCCATAATTTTGCGAGTCTCTCCAGCATCCATACCCCTGCATGGTCTCTCTCCACCGGCCATGCACGACCGTTTCTCTCCCCAACCGTGGATTTCCTATTACTCTCGTTACGACTCACTGAGCCCCAGGCCCAAGGATAATGATGTGTTGTTTCTTGGTAGCATAATTTGTCACACGTATATTTCTTCTTCTTCTTCTCTTGCAGAAAGCACAGCTCCTCTCACACACTCACACACTTCTTGTTAATTCTGAAGAACAAATGATCAACCTCAACAAATAAGGTGAAATAGTGACTTAAGGAGTTTGAATCAATGGTTATTTTTGAGGCAGCGACCATAGACTTCCAAGGAAAGGAAATTTCTTAAAAAGGAGAACAAAGGAAATTAAATTCACAATATTGGGATACTGAAGCTTACTTTCTTTTTCAAGCTCTGAAGTCAGGTAAGTTTGGCTTGTTCTGAGGCAAGATGCTCACATCATTTAGTTCTGACAGGCGCTTTAGAAAATATGTGGCGACAGCGAAACAGGACGCGTATTTCAAGTTTGCAAACATTATGCATCTATTTATTTGCTTTTTTTCTGAACTATCATAATAATTTACATGTAAGTGCAAAATGTATATTTGTTGGATAGCGGGTTTAGTGAATAATTTTCGATACTCACGTCTGCTAACTCAGGTAAAAGGCAATTGCACCCGCACCGTGCTGACTGCTGAGAGAGAAACTAATTGCTTTTGTAACACTCCGTGCGTAAATTTGTGGAATGTGTTATGTCCTCATTGTGGGGGTGCAGAAAGATAACAGAACGGTAAGTGTCGGCTGAATGCTGCATATTATCCTTGCATCGTACGGGCAGTCTATTTCGTTATCCAACAACTTCAGTTGCGTTTTCATGGAGAAAGCGCTTGAGCATCTTCTTTAGTTTGTTTTCATCAGTTCGATTCAAACCGAATACTCAATTTAAATGTTCTTCTTTAAAAGAATGAATTAGAGTGGAACACTGTTTGGACTAAAACGGTTTTACTGTATCCGGCTTTGCCATTGCTCAAAGTTGATGACCGACACTATCGATGCAGAATAGGCTACATCGGCTGGAGTGGCATGATGGTTATCCTTATTTATTCGCTCACCAATTCAGAATTGTGGTATAACGTGAAGTTGTTAAAGTTATTGACTTATTATTAAGTCAAGACTTTTTTTATATTGATGGTATTATAATAACATGTTGTACTATCCAAATGTGAATTATTGTCAGATTGTGAATGGCTTGCATGGTTTGTATTTGTTGCCCAGGTGGCGTCTACAGTCAGGAAGTCATGTCCAGATCGGGGGATAGAACATCCACCTTTGACCCAACACACAGTGACACCTTGCTGCACGGCCTCAACCTCCTGTGGAGGAAACAGCTCTTCTGTGATGTTACGCTCACTGCCCAGGGACAGCAGTTCCACTGCCACAAGGCAGTGCTGGCGTCCTGCTCCCAGTACTTCAGGTCTCTCTTCTCCTCCCACAACGTGATTAGCAACGAGGGCAGCAAGGACCAGGGGAGCAGTGGCACTCCGTCCTCGTCCCCGGACGACAAGCTAGTGGCCAGCACCCGCCCCATCAACAACCTGGTGCTCCAAGGCTGCTCCTCCATCGGACTACGCCTCGTGCTGGAGTACCTGTACACTGCCAACGTGACTCTGTCTCTGGACACTGTGGAAGAGGTGCTGTCGGTCAGCAAGATCCTCAACGTGCCCCAGATCACGAAGCTCAGCGTGCAGTTCCTCAACGACCAGATCTCGGTGCAGAACTACAAGCAGATTTGCAAGATCGCGGCGCTGCACGGCCTGGACGAGACCAAGAAGCTGGCCAACAAGTACCTGGTGGAGGACGTGCTGCTGCTCAACTTCGAGGAGATGTGCGCCATGCTGGACGCTCTGCCGCCGCCCGTCGAGTCGGAGTTGGCTCTCTTCCAGATGTCGGTCCTGTGGCTGGAGCATGACAGGGAGACGCGCATGCAGTACGCCCCGGACCTGATGAAGAGGCTGCGCTTCGCCCTCATCCCGGCCCCGGAACTGGTGGAGAGGGTGCAGTCGGTCGACTTCATGAGGAGCGAGCCGGTGTGCCAGAAGCTCCTCATGGATGCCATGAACTACCACCTGATGCCCTTCCGGCAGCACTGCAGGCAGACCGTGGCCAGCAGGTGAGGAGGGGACGCGCACACACCCTGATTTAGACAGACTGGCAAACACACACGCAAATATAGACATGCAGACAAACAGAGGACACAAGCTGACATGTGTTCAATGATTAACCAATTTGAAAAGAGCACAAATATATACAGTTGCACACTCACCCACTGGCATGCACAAAACCAACTCACAGAGAAAGTGGGTTTAGATTTATGGAAAATCTGTAATTCTAAAGATTCTCCAGATGCAGTTATTGTCAGTCAAAATATATAAACTGAAGTGCCATAATCTTGTCAAGTGTGCCATTGGAAGATATTCTCAAATAATCTGTGGGCACAACAACTAGCTGTATCTTAATAATATGCATTGTGTTGTCTTGTGTGCTATATCGATTCACATTTTCACACGTTTTATGCATTTAATAACATGCACATGAACAAACTACTGAAAAATCTAGTGTTACGATATTTATCTTAAACATGAAAACTAATTATGTTTTGGGTTAGCCTTGGTGAGATTGGTATTACATTTTAATTGCTATGTCAACACACAATTGATTTTGATCAAATCTTCCAGATAGTTGAACAAATTTTCATATAACTGACTTCCATCCCTTCTTGGGTGTTTTGCGTGAATAGCCTGGACAATGGCAAAGCCTGTGTTATATGCTTATCATGATCAGCACTTCTAGAGGCAGTAAATAGATGTTGTCAGGGTGATGATTGATGAGTGCTGCTATGAACTGGGGTCGGTAACAGTGGGAGAGCCTATCGCGAAAATCAACCGTCGTTAACAAGCGGCAGTGCTGAAGTCAAGTCTTGATTTCAGGAGAGGCCCGGATCCCTAAATGTGTTCTTTAAATGTTAGGAAATAGAGTGTGACACAGCGCGGTGCGTCAGTGTCAACGGCTGAGAATGGAGTGTGTTTTAGACAGCGTCTGAGAGCGAAACGCAGCTCCCCAGACATGTTCACTGCCCCCCAACAGGAGCCTTCACACATACAGAGGTACAAAGGAGCGATAAGTCAAGAATCCTCCTAATTGGTATCACACTCCACTCCTTTTCCTCTCTCAATTAATCACTATTATCTATGTCCACCGCTCATTTGCATTTGAATAACCCGCAAACTCTTCTGAGTGGGGCACCCTGCCGGGAGGACGCACTGCGAGGGATTCCAATTTGGTCAAGCGTTAAATAGAAAACAAAGAAAATAGTATGAATTATATCACAGTGATTCATTTAGGAGGTTTTAAGGACACCGTCGCATTTGGAATTATTAGAGAAAAACGTTGTCCCACTAAAGTAGTTCATAGCTTTGGGGTCAGGTTTCCATGATAAATAACAGGAAACATTTTGCAATTGGCTCTGAAAAGTCACATGAAGCATCTTAGCCAATGGGATCAATATGTTTGATAGGCTTGCTCATGTAGTGTGTTGTGCCATGATAGTCCTAGCCTTCAGCCTGATACCCCTTAGAACAGTGCTGACCACTTCACAGTTAATTGAATAGCTATCTCCAGGGTATGATAGCCATTCAAACGGCTATTATGTATTTTCAGAGGAAAGAACAAAATTGTTTCACTAAAGAGTATATATTTTTATAAGATCTGTGTTTTGTTTTAGGAAAAGCTTAACATGTTCATTCACAAAATGTAACCTTTAAATTGTGAAGGCATAAAAACAGGTTGAGAATGATTGGTTATGAACATCTAAAGAGGAGGCTCTTTTGCCTTTGGATGTTTATGCTTCCTTTCATTTCCTTGTGCTGTGTTTCGCTGTGCTCATCCGCACCCACGCTCCCTTCATTACAGAATCCGTTCCAATAAGAGAGTGGTGCTGCTAGTGGGTGGCTTGCCTCCTGGACCCGATCGACTTCCCAGTAATTTGGTCCAGTACTATGACGACGAGAAGAAGACGTGGAAGATCCTCACAAGTGAGTGGCCGGCCTTTTTCTGTTCGCCCCGGGGCCCTTTGTGCGGCCATCTTCCCTGCCGAGAAACAGTCGCTTCCTGAGGTTGTACTCTTTTCCCACACGGGAGCGATTTCACAGGGAGAATGAGGGAAGGACTTCCCTTAAAGTCTCGAGGTAATGATGTATTGCTATCACTTTTAATACAAGTTTTTAATCAGAGCGTGACTTCACACCTCTGTGGAGCTTTATGCCTGAGTTGCCATGTTTTTGCTGGAAGCTCCTGGCAAGATGCGTTGCAAGATTTATTTGAATCTAAGGATATGTTGTGGTGTGGTATGAAACAATCCTGTGGATAAAGGCCTAACCCCCCCAAACAGCTCCCAAGATGACATGGTGGACCACATCCAGGGCCCCTTTTAAACTGGAACGAATTGTCCCGATTATGTTTTGTCCTTTCGAATCCAAATATCAGTTGATGGAATGGTTTCGAGAGTTGTGTACTGTGTACAAAAACAACAGAGGAGACAGCCATTACATAATTTTGTCAGATATGTATTTGATGCTTCATCCCTATGATTGATAGTAACATGGGAAAGGTTAAGAATTTCACTCTGAATCTGTGGTTTATAAAGTAAAAGGGCTCTGTAATATTGATTTTATGACACACAATTGAGAGCATGCCCTCACAGGTCCCCAGAAAATCCATTATACGAGAACTATTTGTAGTGAAGAGAAAATATTCAATACATCCCACATTTACCAAGATAAATGGTCCTCCACATATCTCTAGTAAAAGTTTCTTGTGCTGTCTCTCCTGCTCGTCTCTCCTGACCTTTTGAAGCTGACCGCTATTCCCGCCACATCCCAAAGGTCACCCTGGTGCTAATGGGAAACCTTTTTTTTTTATCCTTTGCATCATCGTCTATGGTGCTATTGAGTTTTTGTCCCGACGCTTGTCTGGAGACTTATCTCACTAATACTTTTCCATTGGTACAAATTAAGTCTACTCCATTGGCTGTCAGTTTGACCCCGCATACTTGTGTATTCCAGCCCGGTGCCAAGGATTGTTTTGGGAGTCTGTCTTTTGTTTCTAGTATGGTGTTTTGTTATTGTATCATTTCCATGTGGTGCAAGGATCATGCTGCCAGTCCCAGATATTAGAATTTGCATTTTGCCATTTACATGCCTACCAAACGTACAATATACAGGCTAAATGTATTTCATGAAAGAAGCATTCACTTGGTGTTTTTAGTTAGACATTCAATTTGGGATTTTGACAGATGCCCCTTGGTGTAATATAAACTGCCAGAGGGAAAGATGTAACCGTAAACAAAACATCCCGCAGATCATTGCTATTTATCTCCTCAATAAACGCAGTCATCATTATAAACTGCAACAAGCTAAAGGTCACAGGGGATTTCAATCAGTCAAAACTTTCAAGTTAACACTCTAATGGTCCGTTGCTGAGTGGAAGGACAAAACTGCAAAATCATCCCCTCAACACATCAGTGGCCTGATGTCGCCTCCACACAATAGATGTGGAAAAGGAGATTATTAACATTCAATCATAACTTTTCAATGAGGCGCAACCTGAGAGGGACAGAGTTTGATTAAGACATTCATCAACACAATTTAGCGAGAATCTGATCCCTCTAGTCACGTCCGATATTGGGTCGGCCCGTCACTGGCAGTGGAACGCTTGCCATCTAGTGTACCCACTGCAGCGTGAAGCCATGAAGACAAAGGCAGGGAGACAGACACGCACACACACACACACACACACGCACACACACACACACACACACACACACACACACACACACACACACACACACACACACACACACACACCCACACGGTCTTGGCACTCAACGTTCCACCTTTTCTTTTCTCCTCATTCCACATCATAATACAGTCTCGTCCTTATAAATCATATACATATTGTTTCATTGTAGTCAAGGCAGAGCAAACAAAACGGTGCCATAAGGTGGGATTCTACGGTTTGCTGCTTTAAAAATGGTAATGCCAGAGCCGGGAAACAGTGGTGCATTAGCTGTGGCGGCGTTCAGCCGACCCCAACCTCGGCGCTATAGTGAGGTGTCTGACTCCCTCTAGTGAGCTTCTGAGCTAACTGTACAATGATGAGAGATTGCAGGACAGGAGAGAGTTCTGGCTAGGACGTTTCACTTTCATGTTTGATGCTCGGTTTGAGTACATCAAGTTTAAAGTAATAAATGTAATTCATACACAGGGTACAATGCTTTGGGATTGGATAAGATATTGTCACAATGGAAATACTTCACAAAAAAAAGAATTCAAACAATTTGAACGTTGCTTAAAGACGGCAAAATGTTACAACTATTTTGTGCAACAAAGCCCCTGCCTCAGGGTTATTTGTATGTTTTGGTTACTCATGGAGGAAGTGACAACAACCCCTGTCCACTCACAACCCTTTTGCTCGCTTCTTTATCGCTGTGCATCAGATGCTGTTTAGCATGAGCACAAGTCACTAGACGCCACATAAAGGCTCACTTGTCTGTGTCTCCAAGGCAGAGTTCCCAGACTGAGGAAATATTATGAAGTAAGTCGTGAGCACGCCTGTCACTCCTGACACCTCTGCGCCAAGTCAGTGGAGGGCACGGGAGTCTAATCCCTGCGTTGTCGCAGATAAAGCTGCGCCGTCGCTCGTCCCCCCCTGTCGAGAGGCGCCTCTGTGGAGGACCCCGACATGTTGGCCCGCTGGAGTGAGATTGTGTGGAAAAGGGGCCGGTCGGAGAGAAATGAGATTCAAGGCTGTCTAATTCTACAGCAACTGTGATCCATCAGGCGGCCGGCGGCGATGACAGTGGAGATGACGGATGGAGACAGACAGGTGGGCTCGAGCGTCCCACTGATTTGTGCTCAAAAGGCGCCGGGGCCGAGATTTATTGAGTGAGCCCGATCATGTTCATTATGATTGTCACCTAGGACGATTTCTCTCCGTCTCAATAAGAGGGGTGGGGGGGTCACTCTTAGTGGAGGAACGGCAGAGAGGAGGGAGGTCCACCGAAACATATGGAAGAGCAACCCGTCCCACTGTGTCTGAATGGACGAGGGAGTCCTTGTTAGTCCAGGCATAGAATTCACGAATGAGCGTCCACATCAAATACGAGATGTTGGGTCTGCCCTGGTCGGTCGTGGTACGGATGTGACCATCTACTTGTATCTACGTCCCGCTTCAAGACTGATTCTGGTTCCTGCCTGTGTGTTTCTGTTCTGCAGTAATGCCTTACAACAGTGCCCATCACTGTGTGGTGGAGGTGGAGAACTTCCTGCTGCTGATGGGCGGAGAGGACCAGTGGAACCCCAACGGTAACCCTTGACCTCCGGTGGCCTCTCCCAAATAACTGCGCTTTGGTCGACCACTGTCATGGAAACTTTTTCTGTTGTTGTTGTTGTTGCAGGAAAGCACAGTACCAATTTTGTCAGCCGCTACGATCCCAGATTCAACAGCTGGATACAGCTACCGCCCATGCAGGAGAGGTAATCTAATCAAAGAACGCTTGCCAACCATTCCTGTACAATAACACTGGAGTCTGATTTATACTTGACGTCATTAAAAAGGATGTTAGGATCCTAATAACGGGGGTGTCAGTTATAACCCTTTCCCCGCAGAGTCCTCGTCCATAACCAGCACATCTGGCGCTAAGTGTTTGGTGAGTCTGTCATGGCGGATTTTAATGATGTTGTCTGGCTGACACCTCCTCCTCCTCCTCCTCCTCCTCCTTCTCAGGAGAGCCAGCTTCTTCGCCTGCTGCCTTGAGAAGCACCTGTACGTGATCGGCGGCAGGAACGAGACGGGCTACCTCTCCAGCGTGGAGTCCTACAACCTGGAGACCAACGAGTGGAACTATGTGTCATCGCTGCCCCAGCCGCTGGCCGCCCACGCCGGCGCCGTGCACAACGGCAAGATCTATATCTCAGGTCAGCCTTTTAGACGCTCAGCCGCGACGAGGCTCTCGCTCCACTGTTCCGGGATCGCACTTGCAGCCTATTACCTGACGGTGTACGGTTCTTAAAGGACAGATGCATATTCAAATCCTCCCTAGACACATCTTCGCTTTGGTGCCGGAGCTCGAATAAGGTCCCATTCACACGTTTGTGCTCTCAATGCTGTGTCTGTTCTGCCTAGGAGGGGTACACAACGGTGAGTACGTCTCCTGGCTGTACTGCTACGACCCCGTCATGGACGTGTGGGCCAGGAAACAGGACATGAACACAAAGCGTGCCATCCACACCCTGGCCGGAATGAACGACCGTCTCTACGCCATCGGAGGGAACCATTTAAAAGGTGAGAGCTTCCTTGTCGGCAGCTGAATGGGATAAGGGGAACAGGATCCGTGTGCGCACGGGTTACCTGTGTCACAATGAGGTGAAAGGAACGAGGATAACCTTGGTGAGACAAGCACAGCTCTGTCTCTTTGCCGTGAAGAATTAACCACTTTCCGGCATGTTATCATGCCATCATAACAAGGTTATTCACTAGATGTTTGGATGTCTCTCAGGCTTCTCCCATCTGGATGTGATGCTAGTGGAATGCTATGACCCGAAGGCTGACCAATGGAACATCCTGCAGACTCCCATTCTGGAAGGCCGCAGTGGGCCTGGCTGCGCTGTGCTGGACGACAGCATCTTCCTGGTGGGAGGCTACAGCTGGAGCATGGTAAACATTTTCTTTCAGTTTGGTTTTGTTTGAGCTTTTAAGTTACAGTAGCACTGTGTAGTACTGTTTAGTCATCTAGAAACATATTGACTTGGGCCTCTACTGGTTGGTGTGGGGAATTGCAATGGTTTGTAAAGAAAATCCAAATTGCACAAAATATGTTTTTTTCAGTTGATCTGAACCAAATACACTTAGTTGTTAAATAGTTGTGAAATATGTTAAAGCCATCATATCTTGAAGGATGCACTGTATTTATTTGATGTAAAATTCCTACATATCGTGGATATGACGTTCTCTGTCTGCAATGCAGGGAGCCTACAAGTCGTCCACCATCTGCTACAGCCCAGAGAAAGGCTCATGGACAGAGTTGGAGGGAGAGGTGGCCGAACCGCTGGCCGGCCCGGCCTGCTCCACCGTCATACTGCCTGCCTGTCTTCCCTTCAACAAATGACAGCCCACAGGATAGACAAGGCGGGAGCTTGACACTAATGAGAGCGCTAGGGAAGAGGACCTCCCATAAAGAGAACAGCGGTCAGCAATTTTGGGACAGAGCCTCCAATCAGAGGACGGGGGTGTGTACAAATTATTTTTTTACAGGTTTGACAAGAGCACTTTGGTTATTGCCTACTGAAGGTTTGAAAAAACAAATGATGTATTCACGTGTTAATAAAACTCCTCCGTGTTGAACTTCAGAGAAATGGTCACTCTCATATCATATTGGGTTTAACTTGTTTGTATGTGTTTTGGCTTCTCTTGATATAGCACGCATAGTGTTCAACTGAATTACAGCTTTGAGGTCCATTTGTATCTTGTAATTAGTAGAAAAACCAATCAAACGAAGAGCGGTGTTGTTTTTGGGCTTGAGCCTGCGAACATGGCACTCTGGATAAGTAAACCTAAAGTACGGTGATTACCAACCAGGATGATGAGTGTGATTGTCTACGCTATTGATATGCCAATCCCAACGATGAGTCATGTTGGCCTTTTGCAAATGCCCATATTTTATGTCAGCATTGTTCTGTTGGATTTTCTATGGAAATGGTTTCACAGCCAGTTTTGTCTAATTTTGTCAGCACTATAACAAAAACAACTAACGATGTGTAAGAAATGCAAGAGACTTATGCTAAGGACGTACGCACGGATTCTTATATCCGGTGCGTTAAGTGAAAAACAAGGAAGGAGTCCGTGTGGCATTGTGACAGCCCGAACTGTTCTTTTTTGCTCGACCGCTCTGCCATGTGTCTCTAAACCTTGAAGCAGAAGTGAACATACTGGTCACTAGAAAATGTTGTTGCGCACACTTTTTGAAATCTATTCTTTAAGCTGCAAGCAAGACAATTATGGGCCTTTGATGATGGTGTATAATGGCACTGAAATTAACGTGTTCAAATTGAAGGATGGTACAATCAAATGGTTAGTCATTGCTCGCGGTGTAGGCAGTATAAATGATTGAACAAAACTGTGTGTAAGAATGGCTGAGAATTGTAGTTCCCTGTTAATGTTTAACATAATGTTTTTTGAGACCACAAAGCTTTCTCTAAATTTGGCTTTACCTATGTATGAAGTCGAGGACAATGTAATCTCTAATGCTCCAACAGTGTATCTTTTACCAGTTTTGTGCAAATTTCCCTAAACAATTTGTCATAATGTTGCGCTACGATTAAGAACTGAATCCAGACTGCATAAATGTGCAATGTCTACCAAGTTGGTATTAAAACGTATATAATTATTTACTTTGATTATCATTGGTGTACATAATCGCTTACAGTAAAACATTTTGTGCACTCAACCTGGGATTTATTCTCAAATCCTGTTGCGTCCTTTGAAATTTAGAATACAAAAATAAAATTGACTCTTGATGAATGAAATAGCTCATATTGTTTTTCTGTTATTCACTTATATATGGCGTGTGTGACGTAAATATTCTAACACTGCATGAACAAAGGAATCTGTCTGGCCATGGTCTTCCTAAGTGATACTTGATGCATAATGACTTCATCTAATTCAAGGCTATAACAAAACAAAGTCAAGCCCCTCGCATTCATGAATGATGAAAAACAATTGCGACAATGTTTTTTATTTGCTTTTAAATAAATGCTTAAATGTTGTATGTTGTTTTGTAAAAAATTCTTTACATTGTTCATACAATGACCATGCATTGGACGTATACTGCTGATGAGAAACAGAGAGCTAGTTCTCCTCCCCATTGTATTGACTGTTGTTATTGCTGGCCTTCTTGACATTGAGCAGTGTCACTCCGAAGGGACTCAAGCATGCTCTCTGCTTGTCGGACATGGACTCAAACTCCTCCCTTTCCAAGTCCAACATCAGTTTTGTGTCCCCTGGTATCTCATGTAGCTATGACGGTAGGAGAAGATGAAAAATATTGTGTGAAATGGCAGACAAGATCCCAAATAATATGTGGTCCACAACGAACATGTCATCGTCATCCAATCCATATACTGCATGGCCTATTGCATATATATTCTGTTTGGCCAACTGAAACTTACCAGAAGACGACTAACTCTGCTCATCCTTTGACGCTTGAGGCTAGCTCCAAAAACTTTGCCAAACTTCTGAGCGACATCGACTTCATCCCGCTGGAGGCCGAAGGTTTTGA
>JAVQJS010038842.1:0-12065 GCA_036024795.1 Galaxias rostratus
GTGTGTGTGTGTGTGTGTGTGTGTGTGTGTGTGTGTGTGTGTGTGTGTGTGTGTGTGTGTGTGTGTGTGTGTGTGTGTGTGTGTGTGTGAGAGAGAGACTGTGTGCGTGGCTATGCATGTTACTCGTTCAATCCCACTGTGTTTCTGTGTAGTCTCTCCGTATTATGATTAGTTCCCTGTAGAGTAGAACCAACCAGCTTTCCTGATTGAATAGCGAAATGACATGACAACCATAGGCTGCTTAACCTGTGGCCGGTGGTTGGCTTGTTTTATTACACTTTTTTCTCCATAATCCTATAATTGATGGTTATAATGATGAGACTCCATGTAGTAATTCAGTCAAAGTTTACTCCCAAGATCAAACGGAGTAAACTCTCTATAGAATGTAACAGTTTATGAGATTATGGTTCCAAAAAGTAGCCTAATGATTAATATAATAATGACCTTTTAAATTATGATTGATTGCCGTTAAACTTCCATAGTAATCATCATGCGGGTCATGCTGGAAAATACGTGTACGTACTTCGTATGTCATGCGTCACTTTCATGCACTACAGTGCACATCAGGCTGTGTGTTTATGTGTGTGAGAAACTTTTACAAAATCTGCACCCGTATGTAGCACATGGTTGTGTTCGCAGTTCCTCCTTTGATTATTCCACACAGTAATTGAGTAATGTAGGTCAAATGCAGATATATGAGGTTTATATGCTCAGTGTATCTTAGACCCCCCCCTGTTCTAACACAGTGCCACCCAGTGGCCTCACTCTGTACTGCAGGTGTTCCCTGACCTACAGGTTTGGGATCTAATACAGAGAATGATGGACAGGTATCTATTCTCTTCCACTGGTTTGCCATTCTAAATGGAACTACCCCACAGTGCGAAAGGGGAGGCAGTGGGGTCACTTTTTGGAGTTATTGGAGTGTGTCCAGTGGAGCTTGATAGGCCGATTGGCATGTATTTGAACGGTCTCCTGTCTCTTGCAATGAACGAGAGAGAACCAAACACACGTGCATGCCAAACGTGCACTTACCAGTTGATGTTTCAGCGTGTTCCGTTCCATTTTTTTTCCCTGGTGTTGAGTTTACATTCATTATTCAAGTGTTGCAGAGATCTATAATGTATATGAGCCTGGTTCTGTGGTGGCTGTGTTATCTCTGTAGTGCTGCAAGGAAACTGCAGCAGACTGTTGGATGTAGGAAAGAGCCATGGTCGATGAAGAAAGCGATGCGTGGCAACTAGCTTAGCATAATGGTTCACCCTCGCTCGCCCCTCCACCCCTCCTTGCTCTGTCTGTACCCCCATTAGCCCTCTTCTCTCCTGTGCTCTCATGTCAGGCTGCTTTGCATAGATAAGAGGCCACTCCAATCCATTCATATATTTCCCAACATTGCATATCCTATTCTGACTCTGACATTACTGTTTGTGTGGTGTTTCCTGTCCATGACTCACTTTGTGATTGGTGGTGGTGGTCATTTCATGTTGACTGATTAAAAACATAATCTTTGTTTTTCTGTGCTGTATCCAGCAAACGTGGCACCCCTAATGTGGATGAGGGATGTGGAATCTCCCTTCCTAATGATGGTTATCAAAAACAAAGTATGATTAAAAACATAGTCTATTTTTCTGTGCTGTGTCCAGCAGACGTGGCACCCCTTAAGTGGGTGAGGGATATGTACATGAGTGTGTATAAGTCGACCCCTTATCTTTAACGATAAAAACTAAAAAAAAAAAAGGTTTAATTCTTTTCTTTTTTTATATTTGTTTGGGTTAGGCTTAGAGGGGAATCTTTAGACTTGAGTATATAAGACAATGGTAACCACAACCAATTGAAGAACTTGGCATATGTACATAAACATATCCATAGTACTATTATGTTGGTAATAATCTTAATAGTAAATACTTACCTAGAATAAAAACAGTCTGCTTAATTTAGGGTCTTTAACACTTGTTTGGTAAAAATGGCCCTTCTCTACGCTGTCTATAGAGTCAAAGTATAGGTCGATCCCGAGTGTAAGCCAGGCCTTCAGCTTTGAAGTTTATATTTTGAGGAAAATTACGTGCCCAAATACAGTACATGACATGGATATGATTGCAATCAGCTTCTTTCCCTTCATCAAATGTTATTATTTTTCAAAGGCCAACATTTAACCACATTTAAGTGTGACTGTAATGTGATTTTGTATTAAATGATTTTACATGATTGTTTTATACTAAGCTCAGTTCTATGCCCCGTGTTGCACTTTTAGAGACACGAGTGAGACCAACACAGCAAACCAAAGAAAAGTGATATGTGAATGTAGTGACACCATTGTCACCACTGGTAAACGTTAGTCTGAAGCCAGGTCCTCAAGCTACTCTGAGGCTAATCTGATCAGTCTCTACTGGAGTTCCTGATCTGAGTGTTCCATTATCATAAAACCATCAAAATCTTGGCTGGTTGTTGCCAAGTCAGGAGGGTGTAGGCTAATATGACAATGCTAATGTTTAATTTAGGCAAACCAATCATTTTTGAGTGGATATGAGATAAACCTTAGTCATGCCTAATTGTTTATGTATGGCATTCAAGCGTGTGGAATAAGCAACAAAGAACTTCAATGAGGAGAGAAAGAGGGGAGAAGGGACCCGTGGAGACTTCTCTCTCGCTGGCTCCCAGTTGGTATACATTGACAGGACCAATGTAGGCCGTCTGAAGCCAGGCTACACACAGACTCATCCTGTAGGTCAGCACTGACACACCTTGTCAGACACACTCATTGACACCAAGGTGGACAAGTCGTGAAGAACACCAACTCACAGTTGATTTCAGTCACACTTTTTCTCAGACACACGTACACCCGTCCCAACGTGTTGACTTACAGTGCTGTAATCATGTTGAGGAAAAAGGATGGTGAGAGTGGAAAGCAAGCCACAAAGAAGGTAAGGGGACTGTTGTCTTTTAACAGGAAGGGAAATGTCAGACGCCTCCATACGTGAATTAGGTTATCCCAATCCATATTAGTTCACTTTACCCATGTCTATTGGTAAACTCGAAATTGCTTTGTTTTGTGTTTAACTAGATGTAATGGCTCATTATTCTGAAATATATTTGCTTTCTTTGTACTGTTTGACTGAGTAAAGGGGTGAGGGGGAGAAACACAAGATCATGACTGAGTGTATGCGTGTTCCTGGTGGACCTTCCAGTACCATGACTCAAACCCACTGATCTGCTTGTTATGCCTTTCTGTTAGTCAGTGCATGTATTGTGTGTTTGTCTGCTCTGTTATATGAATGAGGCAGATATCATGACATGTTGGCTGGGAGGCTGTTAGTCACTCTTGATGTTTTCGACAGTGAACTTGCTTTCTACTGAAATTTGTAAACACCCAAGCCCATACCAAAACGCACCCAGACTATGTCTTAACATGCGCGTGCCTGCGTGTGTGCGTGCGCAAATGGATGAACTCTGACTTTTGCTCATAACAACTTTTGCCATGGAGCGACAATGTTTTACATCATGTCAGTGTCCTGTCTGTCATCATTTATTTCAGTTACATAAGCCTTCAATAACATCACTCCCTGTGCCAGTGGTTTATGATAGGAAATGTTTGATCACAGTTTGTTTAGCTTTTACAACTTGCCTTTTCAATTGCTTCATTGTTTCAGGAGTCCTTGCTCCTGTAATGATTGTTTTAACAAGCAGTTAGGTCAAGGCTTCATGCAGACCCAGTGCACTCAGTGATCTACAGGCAGTTTGTCATTATTATGAATAAGAACTCATTGAAGAGTTGACCAAATGATGATGTGTCGTACAACCTCGTTGGGCCCCTTGGTAGGCTCCCCTGTTCCTTATGTTCTTTAGTTACACATTATACACAGGCAGATATAGACGCACACTGTGAATACATATGAGTAACTAGGTCTAATTCATCATGAGATTATTGATGAAATGACTGTTCCTGGCTTGCATTATGATTCATGTCAGGTTGGAAATTTAGTTTTGTGACTGAGGGAAACCTTTGAACTGTTGTAATCCAATTTTTGTATTAATAGCCTGAATTGCATGCTCAGTGATAAGACTTACTAGCTGCTTCAGTATTGCCACAGTATGTCTTACCCCCTATTGACCTCTGCTCAGGCTTCATACCTGACTATTGTGATGCATATGTGGTGGTGGATGTGTTTGGGTTTGAGTGGTGTATATGAGTACCACGAGGGGTCTGGTGTGTTTTGACAATGAGGACTGATGTGCGGCCATCTCACCTTGCAGATCCAGTTTGCCGACCAGAAGCAGGAGTTCAACAAGCGTCCCACCAAGATTGGCCGCCGCTCACTGTCCCGATCCATCTCCCAGTCCTCCACAGACAGCTACAGCTCAGGTAACATCACACACACACACACACACACAACAAACAATTGATCTGTCGCCTCCCTTTATAAACATAACAAATGTTGAGCATTTTTTTAGGAAGGTCACAGTAATGTCACATGTCGGTCTAGTCAAAGTGCAGATCAGTTATGGAGGTAGCACTGTGTAATGTCCTTTGGCTGCTAGTCTGTACATTGGTTAATATGGTACTACAACAACTAAGCCCCATGATCCCCATACCTCCATCCTGCTTTCCTCCCTACTCCTATCTAGGCTGTGAAACATAGCAGTCCTAGGAGTAAAACCTACACCTGGTAGTGTCCTTGGAAACGAGTTCACTTGTCAAAGTCTTGATCTAATCAGAGCAGATTGATAGCCTCTTAAAGAAAGTAGGAGATGTGCAATCACAATCACTGTATGGCAGTGCCCCCATTGAAGATTGTATCTGGCCATTGTGATACTAATATTCTCAAACCACTCAGCATAGCACATAATAACAGGGAAACTGGGGGCATAAAAGAGAAGTGAGATTACCCTTTGATTTGCCTTTAGACAGACTGCAATATCTATTGTGTGCAAGGTCATGCGGTTGTCCCAGTCACAGAAGCTAAATGGCGTGTGGTGGGTGTAATGTATCGATGTGGCTGTACTGTTGTGTGTTGCAGCGGCGTCGTACACGGACAGCTCTGACGATGAGACCTCCCCCCGCGACAAGCAGCAGAAGAACTCCAAGGGCAACGGAGACTTCTGCATCAAGAACCTCAAGCAGGCCGACTTTGGGCGCAGGGAGATCGAGATCGCCGAGCAAGGTCCGTGGACCTGCCTGTTCATCTGCCTGTGTGCTTACGTGCATTTAGGTTTCTGTGTGGGGGATCTATTTTTATGGGCTCTTGTGGGTGGTGGCCTCGGTGTGGAAAATGTGTGCTCCTCTGAGGCCATATGTCCTTAGGCTGGCGTTGACAGCTGCATTGTATGTTGCCAAGGCTGCACTCTGTCCCTCTCCCCGCTATTAGTAACTAATCAACCAGTGACCAGTATGTGCTTGGACACGAACCGTGTGTTCAGGCTATGCTCAGCTGAACCCAGCAGGCCATTCACATAGAGGACACACAAAGACACATTTACTTCCACTAACACACACATACACCTTGACATTTCATTTCTTTCTCAATAAATGCAAGCAGCCCCAAATTCTGGTCAGTTACACTTCTATGCAAATACATTTTACTTTGTGACAAAATGTAATGAGTTACTGACATTCCAATGAATGACTGACAGGTTTACGTTATTTTCTGGTCTTCCATTTCTGTCTATCATTCATTCTGTCTATCATTATTCATTACCATGCGTGTGGAACTTGTGTGTGTGTGTGTGTGTGTGTGTGTGTGTGTGTGTGTGTGTGTGTGTGTTTGTCCCACAGAGATGCCAGCTCTCATGGCCCTGAGGAAAAGAGCCCAGGGGGAGAAGCCTCTGGCTGGGGCTAAGGTGGTGGGCTGCACCCACATCACTGCCCAAACCGCTGTGAGTAGCAAAAGAACAAACAATGGCAGATGTGGTTTGAAGTACTTATGAATATACATCTGGGATACACTGTTGGGGATTTAGGCCTACTCTGCCTTTTCTAGATGAAACTATTACATCTATAAATCTAGAAATATGGAGATTGATGGCTGGATACTTTATCATAAATGATATCAGAATGTATTTTTTCTTCAATGATGTGGCCCCTTGGTTTGTAACTCATAATTTGTTGTGCCGTCTTCTGACTGCTCCTGTGTGTTTTGTGCTGGCCTAGGTGTTGATGGAGACCCTTTCTGCCCTGGGGGCCCAGTGCAGGTGGGCTGCCTGCAACATCTACTCCACCCAGAACGAAGTGGCAGCCGCCCTGGCTGAGGGAGGTAATGGAGAGACACAGTGTTTTAATTGTCTGTCTTAACCTTTACCCATCTCCATCTTTCTAAACTCTTTTTCTCTCTTTCTTTTTTCCATAGGTTTCAGTGTGTTTGCGTGGAAGGGCGAGTCAGAGGATGACTTCTGGTGGTGCATCGATCGCTGTGTCAATCTGGAGGGCTGGCAGCCAAACATGGTACGCACACAATGCAAACACACAGGAACGCCAGCTATGTTTCTCATCCACTGAAATGCCCCTCTGTTCAGAATATACTGTTGAAAGTCCCAAATCCTCCATGTTATTTACTTGATAAAAAGCATAGGAAGAAATCAGTACATCAAGTACATCTGTAAGTGCGTATATACATGCACTATATATACATTTAATATGTGTATGCAGATCCTGGATGATGGAGGAGACCTGACCCACTGGATCTACAAGAAATACCCCAACATGTTCAAGAAGATCAAGGGCATTGTAGAGGAGAGTGTCACAGGGGTGCACAGGTGAGAAACCACTTTTATGGGTGACCTATGCGCATAGCTGTCATTTGATGTGGTCATGTTGCCATCTAGTGGTTATTTTCGGTATTGCCTTTTTTGTGGGTGTATTTTTTACACATACGAGTGGTGAGAGGCTTCTGACAAGTACCATACTTTGTTATCTCTAACGTCTGCAATGTTAGGCTTAAATAATTAATTTCCACTGTGGTGTGTAGGTTGTACCAGCTGTCAAAGGGAGGGAAGCTGTGTGTTCCAGCCATGAACGTGAATGACTCCGTGACCAAACAGAAGTTCGACAACTTGTACTGCTGTAGGGAGTCCATCCTGGATGGGTAAGACTGAACACATACACACCGAATGTAGTAGCTGTTAAACCATTTATCACAAAGGAATCTTAGCTATGAGGTAATCTACTCGTCATGTATGTCATGTCAGTAACCCTCAATGTTGCTTTTGATTTACCCTTTCAGTCTGAAGAGAACTACTGATGTGATGTTTGGAGGGAAGCAGGTGGTGGTGTGTGGCTACGGCGAGGTAGGGCCCCTCTCACATGCAGTCAAGCTGAAGCCTGGCTAATGTTTAAGTATTTATGTCGTCCACCAGAGGGCGCTGCCAGCACAGGCAGTACATTGACAGTGATGCTGGCATTGTCTTGTCTTTTCTCAGGTAGGAAAGGGGTGCTGTGCCGCCCTTAAGGCAATGGGCTCCATTGTCTATGTCACAGAGATTGACCCGATCTGTGCCCTGCAGGCTTGGTAAGACATTAGTCCAATTTGAATACTGCGTAGCCACTGTTAAGGGGTAGACGTCTAATGTGTTGAGCCTTTCATTGTTTTTATCTCCATTCCAGCATGGACGGCTTCCGGCTGGTGAAGCTGAACGAAGTCATCAGACAAGTGGACATTGTCATCACCTGCACAGGTAGCATGCCTATCTCTCTTTAGTGTCATTACTTTGTTACAGTCTGTGCTCAGTCTTGTCCTACCTGCCATTTTGTCTGTGCTCTGAGCTCTTTGTCTTTTTTTATATATTTCTTCCTTAGTTTTATTAGCAATACTCAACTCAGCAATACTTCAGTTGACACTGGACAAATGTTCTGGACGTCATCTGTCTCCTCTCAAATTCACACTACAGCCTCTGGCTCTAGTTTAGCTCAGTGTGACTGATCAGGGAAGTGATCTGGGCCCGCAACAGTCCTGGCTGTCGCCATAGTTAGAAGGAGCTGCTCTGACAGGCAGCCCCCACAGCAGCTGCTCTTCGATAGGAAGAAAGGCTCATTGAAAAGCCGACATAGAAAGACTGTTAATCCCTGCCGTGGCCTGGTCTGTCGCCACACTTAAACACTGACATACGCTGTGTATATATAAGCATGCCGCCAGCACAGCACGTTGGTCACTTCTTGATGTGCTTGCTGTTAATACAGGATTCACTAGAGTTGACTTCATTAATAATTTCTCCCATCTATTTATTTATGTTTTCTCCACTGAACTTTCTCTCTCTCTCTCTGTGCCCTATTTTCTCCTTCTATGACAAGGCAACAAGAATGTGGTGATGAGGGAATACTTGGACCGCATGAAGAATGGCTGCATCGTCTGCAACATGGGACACTCCAACACCGAGATTGACGTGGTGAGTCAGAGAGTGTGGCGCTTGTTATTGTCACAGTGACAGCTTGAGTGACAGTGTGTGCACGTGTGTGCGTGTGGCAAGCCGTACAGTGGGTGGTGATTGTCCATTGTCCACGTTGTGGGTGCCATGTTGTTTATTTGTTAATGTCTGGCAATGGGTCAAATTGTAGAACATTTTGTTACTCTCTAAAGATTTAAGATGTTTTTCAATTCTTTTTTAGGGTCTTATTCAAAGTGAATGCACTCGATATGTGGAAATCAAAGGACTTGAATCTCAAATATAATTGACTAAGAATAACAATTCAAAAACAAGTAAATAATAAAAGTTTATACGATTATGAGTTTGATATTTTTGTCCATCCCAGGCCAGCCTGCGGACCCCGGAGCTGACTTGGGAAAGAGTGAGGTCACAAGTGGATCACGTTATCTGGCCGGATGGCAAGAGGATAGTCCTGCTGGCTGAGGTGAACACGCCCACATGCACACCCAGCGTGCACATCCAGGCACTTTGGCTCTGGTGTTGCACAGTCAGTAATGTCCCGATGAGGACTGTGTGTCCTTGACAGCCCAGCGTTGACACACGAACATCCTGCTGCTTAAAAAATGAAGTGACAGAATGAGACCACTCATGGATTAGGCTCCCACCGGTGTTCATTAAGCAATATTCTCCTGTCTCCTGTCGATTTTCCACCGTGCATCCGTGCCTCAGCTTGTCAAGAGCTGGATATTTGAAAATGGACAGAGAGCTGGGTGGGTGGCGAGCACATTTGTGTGTAATGCTTGCAGGCTTACAGATCGGTTTCTGTGTGTTTGTGTTTGCTTATCTGGATGTTTGCGTGTGTTCCTAGTCTCAGTTCCTCCAAGATGTGCATACATCCACACTGCTACCTATTGTCCCTGCCACCAAAATGAGGAATCAAAACAAAGAGCTGCTTCTCAGTCAGAGGGTTTAATTTTCACACGCCAAGCGTCTGCCCGAGTGTGATAAACTGCTGCG
Organism: Galaxias rostratus; assembly: GCA_036024795.1. NCBI lineage: Eukaryota > Metazoa > Chordata > Actinopteri > Galaxiiformes > Galaxiidae > Galaxias > Galaxias rostratus. The sequence goes on from JAVQJS010038842.1 coordinate 9,367, forward strand.
GTTCAGCAGCGGTCTTCTTAGGCAGGTTTGGAGTTGCTGCATTGCAGTAAGAATAGCAATAAGTTTCAATAGGGATCAAGGCCACAGATGTTGGGTCTGCAGAACAAAACATTATCTCATAAGTAAAAACCATGCAATCCGGAATTCTATTATCTAAAGCGGACATATTGTTCTAGAAGTGTAACGTGTGTGTGTGTGTGTGTGTGTGTGTGTGTGTGTGTGTGTGCGCGCACAGGGTCGTCTGCTGAACCTGAGCTGCTCCACTGTGCCCACCTTTGTACTCTCCATCACAGCCACCACTCAGGTACTTTCCTGCTCTGTATCTACAATACATAACAAGAACGTATTATGTTTGCCCAGCTAGAACTTGAACTGTGAGTCTGGTATATCAGAGAAGAAGAAAGCTGGTTCATTTCTACTCATATTTATAGTACTTTGGACTGAGAATTTGCTGGGTTAATGCTGAGTTTAATAGAACTAAACTAGGGGGTTAGGCTATTATTGTCCAGTCAATTAGTTCACCATTGCAAATCCAAAGCATTTTGTTTGTTTGTTTGTGGGAGTCTTGACTGGATGTTCTACAGCAGTAGCAGTAATGGAAGCTGCCAGGCGTTCTGTGTCCCACTGAAGAGGGTCTGTGGTCCGTGTTGTCATGGTGACTTATCCTTGCCCTTGTGGTTCTTTGCTTCGTAGGCTCTGGCTCTGATAGAGCTGTACAATGCCCCTGAGGGACGCTACAAGCAGGACGTCTACCTGCTGCCCAAGAAGATGGGTAAGACTGTTCAGCTACACATGAAGCACACAATTCCTTTTCCAGTGTGTCTTCTGTTTTATGGTGCCCCCCCCCCCCTTTTTCCATTTTCCCGTTTCCTTCTCCCTTCCTTCTCCTCTTCTATTCCTCTTTCTGTCTCTTACGTCGCTTCTACCTCATTCCTTTTTGAAACCCCTCTCCCTGTCCTTTCCTCAGTTGAAGTGCTCAGCTCTCATGACAGCTCCTGTCCCCTCTTCTCAGCCATGATAATACCACTCACTCATCTTTACTGCAGCACACACAGACAGGAAGGAGATGAAAAATTCAAGGGGTGGGAATGAGATGAGTGTTGAATAAATTGAATGAATAAATAGATATGTGTTATCCAGAAGGAATACATAGTGAGACATTATCCAGAATGAATAAATAGAGAGACATTATCTAGAAATAGTAAATAGAAAGACATTATCCAGAATTAACAAATAGAGAGACATAAGCTGGTAGTGAAGATAAACACTGCAGATGAATGATATTGCAGAAGGGTAAGTGTCCCTCAAAAAATAGAGTTTGTGTAGACTGTGACTCCATATAGAACATGACTGAATAAATAGAAGAGAAGATGAAAAGGGAAGGTGTGTGTGCGTGTGCGTGCACTTTCGAGGGATTGTTTCCATTGTTTTGAGTCCTTCCATTGTTTTGCCGGCTGATCTGTACAGCTCAGAGTTGTCTCACTAGACTGTCCATCATTCACACAACACTGCACCCTCTTGGAAAGAATGCGATTGTGCTTGTTGACCATAAGTGTGTGAGATAGATTCTGGGATTGCACTGCAGCCTCACTGAGCTGTTGCTGTGCCTTGTGCTCTAGGAGAGAAGTTAACGACTGATATGTAGGTCACCCTGTCAGTAATGGCAACTCACTGCGACAGCACTCACTCGCAGAGACGGGTAGAAAAAGCAATCAGAATCTAGAGAGTTTCCTGAACATGCGCTTTACCCTCTGTCTGTCCATTTCTCCCGTTGGCTAATCTTTTAGATGAGTATGTGGCCAGTCTGCACCTCCCTACGTTTGATGCCCATCTCACCGAACTATCTGATGAGCAGGCCAAGTATCTGGGCTTGAACAAAAACGGTCCCTTCAAACCAAACTACTACAGGTAACCCAAAAGTCAATAGTTTTTTTGAAAACCTTGCAGTATACACTTTAATATTCAGATTGTCTAAACCACTGCAGGCATTGTACAATGTCAAAATGGTAGTTATAGTGTTCATGTTTTTTTCTGAAAACATACCAATGACTTTGATGAATGGATTTGATACAGTTGCACGTGTGAGAGCTCTCGTCGAAATGTAATGTTTTTTTCTTCCTCTTCCAAAGGTATTAGCAAAGTTCATGATGGAAATGAAGAAGTTTCATGAATCTCAAAGGCCTGGAGGGGAGGAGGAGAAGAAAAGAATGAAGGACAGAATAGTCGCACACCTGCTTTATATGGGGAGGGGGGGGGGGGGGGTCTCTGCTCACAACTCAGACCAAGTAGGCTTGGCTTTATCTGCAGTTTGTTTTTCAGGCAGTTTATTTATTTGTCTACTAGTTGATAATGATGTTAACTCTTAACCTGATCAGGCTGCTCCCGCCATTTGCCACGCTCTCTGTTTGCAGTGGCTACTGCTACGGGGGTCACCAATCATTTCATTGCCTCTTCAAATTTTTTGGCAACCCGTTTGTTTCAAGTTGTACGTAATCTTCCATTTTTCAACCTCCCATCACTCAATGTTTTTATGTTTAATAATACTAAAGATGAAATTATTAATGCTTCACAAAAGACAAAAAAAAATATTTTACTTAAACTAAAAACAGGAAATTCTGTATTAATGATGAACATTTTGCCAGAAATGTGTTCCCTATTTTGTTTGATGGTATTTTTTCCTTTTATTTTTGTTTTTTTTT